>PVKE010036154.1:0-16536 GCA_004027555.1 Craseonycteris thonglongyai | reverse complement strand
CCCCCCGCCCCCATCCACTTCCCCTTTTTTTGCCAGCTCCTTTCTTATCCAAATGTAAAATATTGAGGCTCTTTACAGCTTTTCTTGGGTCCCTTTCTCTTCCCTTTCCTTCCTCATTCACCCCACTATACCATTCCTAGGTATTCTCATCCATACCTCTGACTTTGAATGTCATCTTTACACCATGAACTCCCCAGTTTATGTCTGTAGCCCAGAACTCTCTAATAGATTTCAAAATGAAGTTCTCTAATATTTCTAACAAAATTTATTCAAAAGAGAATGCTTTTTTCCCCTCCCTAACGCTTTTTTTCTGCCCCAGCCCTTAAATTTCCCCATCTCAATAAATGAATTTACCATCTACCCAGCAGCTCAAGTCAAACCTCAGGAGTTACTTTCCTACTTCCTCTCACATCCATTTCATCACCAAATCCTGTAAATGGCACCCCCAGAATGCTTCTCAGACCCTATTCTTTTTGTGTCCATTCAACACCATTGTTTCTCAGCTGGGCTACAACCACACAGCCTGCCAACTGGTCTCCCTGCTTCCACTGCTGAATGTAGTCCCTCTCCACCAATATTTCTATTTCATCTGCTACACTGCGTACAAGTTTATCTTTAAATATAAATCTGGTCTGTCCTCTTCTGCTGAAAAAAACTCAATGACTTCTCATTAAAATGGGCATTCAATTTAAACCAAGACATTGCATAATCAGAACCCTCCCTAATTCCTCAAGTAAATGAGATTATGGAGTTATTAGCAAAAAGCCTGGTACATCATGAACATTCCACAACTCTTACCTGATAATTTTATTGTTCACTTTTTATTCCCCAACAGCTAGTATAGTGCTTAGACTACAGTAGGCTCTTATTAAATATTTGCTCAATGATTAAATAAGTGAATGAATTATGGACTCAATTTAACTCATAGAGTTGTTTTGAGGATGAGACACAGAATATAGCAAGTGATTAAAACAGTGCCTAGTACATTGTAAGTGCTCAATGAAACTATATCATCTGTCCTCAAAGAGCTTGCATATGTGATCAATTAATATGATGAAGAACTATACCCAGGCCTCTTATCTAAAACAGTCATCATCTTTAATTGTCCACAAGGTCCCACCCCTCCCACGTTATAAAGGATATGGCTCCTACAATTGTTTACCTTTGTCTCCCCACCCTCTTTATTAGATCCCATACCAAGAAATAAACACACCGGTACTGAAACAATTTTCATTTTAGGAACCTTTTCCTAGAATCCACACATGTCCCTACAATTGCTACCCTCCTTTTCTTCTGCTTTTTACAATTAAACTCTTAAGGAGATGTTTATACTCCCTTTGATTCTTCCACTCCAATTTTTCATGCATTCCAATCAAAATTTCTTCTCTGCCTCTCGGCAGAAGCTTCCTTTATCAAGGTCATTAACGACTTATAGATTGTCAAATCAAATGTCATGTTCTTGGTTTTCAGCTTTCTTGGCCAATCAGCAGTACCAACAGTTGCTTCTTCATTTTTGGAAAAACTTCCTTCAGTCACTTTCCAGGATACAGGATACTGTTAATCCTTATTTCTTTCTCTGCTTGACAAGCTTACTATTTCTTAGTGTTCCTTTGTTGGTTCCTCCCCATATTCCCAAACTCTAGATTTAGAACCTCACCTTCTTTCTCTATATTCAATCTCCATGGAACCTCATCTACTCTCATAGCTTTAAATATCATCTGATGATTCCCAAGTTTATATTTTTATATTCAACCTTTCTCTGGAACTCCATACACACAATTGGCACCTTGATTTTTCAGGTGTCTCTTAGGCATCCCAAATGTAACATGTTCCCAACTGTACTCCTTTTGAATCACTATGTTGTATGACTGGGACTAATATATATATAGTTGACCTAATAATACTGTATGTAAACTATAATAAACACATGAAATGTCATGAGGATATAATGTACAACATAGAATATAGTCAATAATATCATAATAACTAGACTTATTGTGCTTATTAGACTTATTGTGGGTGTGAGGTATACAAATGTTAAATCACTATGTTGTACAACTGAAACTATAATAATATAATATTGTATATCAACTATATTTAAAAACAACTATACTCTTAATTACATCCTATTCTCATTCTCCCAATATTTCCCCAATAGTTTTCCAAGGGGAATGGCAACTTCATCCTTTCAGTTGCTCAGATCAAAACCATTGTGTTCATCGTTGATTCTTCTGTACTCCCTCGTCAACCCATAAACAAATCTTATGGGTCTATTGGGAATTATATCATGAATTTGGCTACTTCTTATCACCTCAGATGCTCTCTCCTTAGTCCAAACCAGGCTTACCTCTCACTTTGATTATTGTAATTACTGTCCCTTCAGTCTCTGTGCTTCCACCCACATCATCTATTCGCCACACAGCTGCCCTAGTGACCCTTTTAAAATGGCATTTCATTCCTCCACTGAACATCATCAAATGGCTTTCCGTGGAAAGTCAATGCTAAAATATTTACTGTGGCCTGGAATCTTTCTGACTTCTTTCTGAACCTCCCAGTGCCTTTGTGGTCCACCTTTCCCCTCTTTTTCCCTCCATTCGTACTCCAACCACACCAGAGATGTCGCTGAATATAGAACATGTCAGGCATTCTCCTGCCTTCAGGCCTTGGCATTTGCTGCTTCTCTGTCTGGATCATTGTTTCCCCAGATATATTTGCAGAGCTCATTCCTTCATCTCCTTAGGCCTCTGGTGTCCTGCTTCCTGAAAGGGCTTTCTTAACCATCCGGTATGAAATTGCACTGCCATTCATCACCATCACAATCATGTCTACCCTGCTTATTTTTCTTCATTTATACCCATCGCCCGATGACATTTTATATACATAATGATTATCCCTGGCCTGACTGGTATCTATAAGAGTTTATTCTCCTCTTTACTCCCTGAGCTTAGACTGGTAGGCATTAAAAATATTTGACAAATCAACAAAAGGCTTAATATTACTAAATGTAGTTGGGGTCTAATGACTTCTGAACTTTTCTATGTAAGTGAAACTTTTGCTTATTAATAGTAAACTGAAAAATTACAAAGGTTCAGTTTGCTGGAGTGATTTGCATTGTAGAGGGAAGTTTGTTGAATTTTTTGGTGTCCCTCAAGTCCAGCAAGTAGGTGTTCGGTCCCTTTTTCTATGCAAACAGCTAGCTCTATCTATTGTCAACACCAAACTTTATTTTTGATAGACTTCAGTTTAACTTTAGATCATTCTGCACATTTAGGAGCCATGTAACGAGGCATCCTATAGTAATGCCTCGTTACATGGCTCCTTAAACTCCCTCCTTTCTTAGCTCCTCCCAAGCACCTCCTAATTGACTGTTTAAAACCGTCCCAAAGAGGAAAATCTTGTTTGAAAGCAGGCTTCACTATGATTCAGAGGTGATAAATGTACCTTTTGGCTTCTTGTCCTCTGAAAGACATAGTGTAGCTTGTTTAATCTCCTATTTGGTTGGTGACCAAGTGCAGTCTGGTTTCCATTTGAAGCTCAGTTGTGGTTATGATGTGAGGATTAAGATATCTGTTGAAAGACCACAAAATCCTTCCCAGGAACAGAACAAAACTATAAAATATAAAACCTCCCAAGTGACTCTTATTCTAAATCGAAGCCTATGTATGAAAACTTATTTGTATAATTGATGATTTAAGAAATAACAGTAATACCTACTTTAGTCTTGCATATTCTTCCTTTTTCTCTGCTTTCTCCTTACAATACACTGTGTTTGCCTCAGGTTTCCATGTACCTTGCATTAGATTATGTCTAAATTTTCATCCAAACCCTTTTTAAAAGTTTTGTTTTTTATATGATATTGTCAATTGTGATAATTTAAATTTTAAGGGATACTTTCCACAGAAAACTTGAAAGTATTTTTGCTTCTTTTCTTCCAGGTAAATATTATTATTGAGAATTAGTAGACATTGTCCTAACACTTTCCAAATTTGGTGGAAATATTTGGCAGATAGTTACATGCTGACACTGATAATAATTTTAAACCTCGTAATTATATTATTTGTTTAGTACAACTTGGGTTCACATGGTCATGTGATGGGCTAATTAATATGTGAGCATCTTTGTGAATACAGACCTTAACTACCATCTTGCCTTTAAAAATAAACCTATAAGTAATGCTTAACTTCTATTCAAACAAATGTAAAGTAGGTTTAACTTTTCTAATTCATAAGTGGTCTCCCTACCATCAGCTTTTTCTTTATCCAGATAATCTTGCTTAGCTAGGTGAAGCTCTTTTTAAGAAATTGTTTTCTCATATTATGTCACCATTAAAAGAATTGAATTGTTTTACATTTCCAGTAGGAGCTAACTCTGTCTCTGTCTCTGTGTCACACACACTGCCTATTCAATATGAGGCAGAGCACTAGGCTAACAGGAAAGTACAAAAATAAGATATAGTTCCTATTCCCAAATGCTGTAGGCTAAGAGCTAAATATGAATTCTTTACATTTGATGGCTTTTAAAATCTAATCATAACCTATTGTTTAAAACTTAACTCTGATTGAATTTTAGATAAACTCTCTGCTGATGTCCAAAATGTCAACTTATTCTCTATGCTATTTGCATCCTTGATTCTTATGTAGGTAAATATTTTTCCTAATCTATTTTTCCACTCCTATTCTTAAGGCCTGTTCAAATTGTAGCCTTTTCTGGGAGTGTTCCTTGACTCAAGTCTACACAGATTTCCCCTTCACTTTTGGCATCATGCATTTCCTTTTTATTTGTCAACTTTTTAATCCAGTATCTTATCTTTCCAAGTTGGCTGTGACTTTTCTGAGGACAGGAACTGTGTTTTGTTTATTTTTATATGCCTCACACATAGAACATGTTCAATAGTTGTTTCCTTCTTTTAGAGTTCATAATTTTACATTATGAATATTTTCCATAAGTGGAACTTTTCAGTTCTAGGTTCTTTTCACTTTCTATGTCACTGGGCTTTTAATGTAAAAAATAAAAACTCTCTAGGTCCACTTATATAGGTATCACATCACATTCTTAGAGATTTTACTGATGTGAGCACTATTTGTGATGTTTATAAATGATTTATATTTAAAAGTGAAACTATAAGTGATAATGTAGAAGGGAGATTGACAGTCTGGCTCAAGTGTCATCAAACACATTCACAGATTTATTAATTTATAAAAGCATATCCTGCCCAAGATTGTCTCTTCCTGGTAATTTGTACTCAGGAAAAAAATAAGAAGATATTGTTTAGAAATTTGGTGAATAGAGTGGAAGCAAAGAAAATTGAATACTTTAAGGACATCTTTTATTAAGTGATGATCCCTCAAAGAACTTTTCTTCTCTGATTAGCCTAAAAATTATTATCTGGGACCTTAACCCAAGACTGACTAATTTTCATTTTTCAACTTTAAGTTTCTTAAATCTTTTTTGTGATCTCTACTTTGGATTTGCACTGATTATAGTTCCACACTCTCATTTGTAATGTGTCATGATAGTGTATTGCAATGTCTGTGTTTCATACCTTGTCACTTTTGGCTGATTGCTTTTCAGGTAATTTGTTCGTCACTAACCATGTTCTGGTGTGGATGCCTCGGAGCTGGTCTTCAGGGGATAGATGCTCCACTCTACAGGTTGAGGATATTTAGTATCTTGGCCCTTTTCGAACTTCTGGTGTATACTCTACCTTTATATCAAGTTATTGACTAGAGAGAACATGTTTTAAAAATGATTTGTACATTTTTATTGGTAAGGAATATCATCTTTAGCAAGAAGTGAACTTAAAACTTTTTAAAAGCAAATAACCTGGTTTGCATTTATACTTCTTAACAGCTATTAGGACATATGAATGATAGCATGCATCGTAAAAAAAAACGAGCAAAGACATATAATCTTTAGTACTGGATGACAAGATGACAAATTCAAACACGAAACTCTAATAATAAGTAAAAATAGCTGAGAAGTCCAGAAATGAGAACAACTCTTGTTAGTGTTAAACTATGTTGATTATTTCTTCCTTTAGTAACAGTGCTTAACACAAAAGATAAACTCAGGAGAAAATTCTTTCTGAGGATCTTTCAGTCATCAAGATTGGATATATAAATATTGATTGCTTGTTTCAGTTGAACATTTTGTTACAAGAAAAGTCATCCCTGTCTTAGAACAGTTGATTCTGATCCTCCTCTAAACTATGTCATTGGCAAATGAAACAAAATAAATAAAATTAATCTTTGAGGAGCTGCAGTGAAAGAACCATGCCCCCTCCAATATAAATATGTAAGACTAGAACAGAATGTGCTTATAAAAAAATAAACTGATTACAATTGTTCAAAACCAGCTGAAGAATTCCTTTTCATTTTTCAGCAGGATTCTTTCTCTGTTGTGTCAGGTGTTTAAAGTATAAGTAATGAAATCATATGAAGGCTGGGACTGATAATACATCAAGAGGCACTTCCTAACAATGATGCACCAATATTAAGTGGTTGGACATACAGAGGTACAATTGACATACTGTGTTTTCTTTGAGTTTGTTTGACCAAAAGAAGAAATCAGTGATAGAACGAGATCTAAATAAATATGGAATGATTTTGTCAAAATAATTTTGAATTAGTTGTCATTACTCATTTATCTATCATTGTAACATATTTTACAGTACTTTAAATTATATCTTCCCAAATACTTTATTTCATCAAACAACTCATAAGCCAAGAAGTACTTTTGTACTTCTCTTATGTATAAAAAATAAAGTTGTGTAGATTTTGTGTTAATAAATATACTTTGGATTTTTGATTGAGGAAGGAGATATGTGGTCTAAAACATGATTTATATACTAATTGAACTAGCAATTTATGAAAAATAAGAACGTAAGTAGACATACTTTAAGTCAAATTTTAACCTATTTCAAAGGCTACTTAAGGGCCTAGTCTAGATGTCGTAGAATGACATCACTTTATTTTCTAAATACAGAAGTACTAGCTAGGAAAGGCTCTAATTAACAGCATAGTAAATAATAGGATTGATTTTATCATGCACATACACTGATGATGACTCATATACATACGTTAGTTATATAGTCACATTCTTTCAGTTCACGATGTGATACATCATATAAGCATTAAATTACACAAGCATGTAGAAAACAAGTTAGAAAAAAAATTTGTGTTAAGAGAAAAAGCTGCAGGTTAAGTGTTGGCTCAGCAGGTTAAGTGTTCGCTTTGCAGCCCTAGGGACCGAGGCTCAAATCCCAGCCCTGGCCTGTGTAGACCCATATGCTGAACTGGGGTGTGCTTCCCATGTGGGAGGCCCCCAGTTCAGTTCTCACCCTCTGGTTTGGTTCCTGGCTTGAGGGGGTGTACTTCCCATTCAGAAGGCCACTAGCCTGGTTTCTACCCTGCATAGCCCCCACCCACCCGTGTGGAAAAAGAAATATTGAAAACTGATGATGTACAACTATGGAGACTGCTCTGGGCCCTCCCCCTTCTCTCTGTCTCTCCCTGTCTCTGTCTCTCTCTGTCTCTGTCAAAAAAAATAAAAAATAAGAAAAACCACAAAGTTCATCAATGGAAATCAATTTTAAAAAATGTGTTAATAAAATGACCTATACATTTTTTTTGGTGAAAATATCAAGTGATTTAAGTTAAACTTTAATAATTTTATGAATTTTTATATTTTATCATTTTTGAAAAAGACCCAGAAATGAAGAAAAATGTTTTATCTCCCAAAGAACTAAAAAAAAAATGTTTCAATTCCATGGCTGTTTCTTCCTTAAAGCACATACAAACTATAAGAAACAAGAAGCTTGGAATGATTGTTTGGTATTTTATTACTGAACATTTAATAATTTAACAATGATAAATTATTTAGAAAGCAACAACTGTATTAATAAGACCCAATGAAGGAATGCAGAGTAACTAAAAATTCCCATCTGTGTAAATTATTTTATTAATTTACAATTTATGAAAGGGATTTATAAATTACTATTGAAATATGGCCATCATCCACCATATTTATAGAACAGAGATAACATCATATGGCTCTCAATTGATGAGTTAAAAAGGAAGAAATATCGAATGGTATATTGGATTGAATGAGCGGTAATAAAGTTTCTCATTTCTTAAATGTCATAATTTATACCCTCCTTTTGTTCTGAATTTTTTGAAAATTTATAATAGCCATTTTGTGTGTGTATATATAAAGTCATAAATTCAAAAGAAAATTTAGAGGCCTCAAAACTCTCTAAGCAAATTGTTTCCTATGATAGCAGTTAGGCCAAGAAGCTTAACATAGCTATTGCTTGTACAACTGGAGCATCAGGCTTAGTATTTTACAGATGACTCTTAATTGGGGGAAAATAGCCTACATTTGGCCATACTCTCTGTGGCACAATAGTTTCTCGTTCTGCCCTGTGGCTTGCCCTTGAAATCTATCTGCCTTACCACTATCTCCTATTACATTTCAGATTTCCTTAGAAAACTCACAAAGTATTTGCAGGTCCTTAACCATCACCTAGTTGTTTCATTTTATACCTTTTCAGTTCATCAGGAGTATCTTTTTTAAACCTTAACACCTGGAACTGGAGACACTTCTGGGTACGTGGGAAGCACATAGTCTGAGGAGCAATGTCATGAGGGGCTCAGTGCTGTGCTGTTTTTCTCTTATAGGAACTAGGAAACCACTGAAGATATCTGAGTTTTTTAAAAGATTTATTTTATTGTTTTTGATGGAGACAGAGAGAGACAGAGACAGAGAGAAGGGGAAGGGTCCAGAGAAGTCTCCATAGTTGTACGACATCAGTTTTTGACATGTTTTTGTTCCACACAGGTGGGTGGGGGCCACGCAGAGCAGGAACTGGGCTGGGGGTCTCCCGCATGGGAGCATGCCCCTGTGAGCTGGGGGTCTAACTGGGGTCTCCCACATGGGAGGCACACCCCAGTTCAGCATATGGGTCTGCATGGGCTAGGGCTGGAATTTGATCCTTGGTCCCCAAGGATGCAAAGTGACTGCTTACCCTGCTGAGCCATTCCAGCTTCCCCTGAGTTTGTGTTTATATATTTAAAATATCACTTTGACTAGAATAGTGGGAATTAAGTAAAGGAGGTGGGGACAAAGGCAGGGGGATTTTTGAAAAGGGCTCCATCAAAACAAGATGAGGGTGACTATGAGAATGGGGTGAAAAGAGCAAATTGAGATAGCTTGCGTGGTAAAAGGATAGAACTTTGTGGCTAGTTTGCTAAAGCAGATGGTGTGGGAGGGACAGACTCATGATGACTATAAGATTCTGGGTTAGGTGTTTGTAGATGGTGGTGCCATTAACCACAAAAGGCCACATAAGAAGAGAACAGGGGCCCTTTGAGTGAGGAGAGCAAATATGTGTGTCAGGAGGGTCTGAGAGTAAGCTAAATTTGGGGTGTTCATGAGTTGTTCTGGAGGACATATGTTTATTAGGCAAAAGGATGTGTAGTTCTGATGTCTGAAAGTGTTATTAAATGGTTTTGCATAAATTCTCTCCAGAATAAGAAACCTAATCCAACATACCCAGATTTTGCATCTGGGCTAACTCCTGAAAATAGGAGAAAGAGAGAAAGAAGAAAAAAAGCACATATTATTATACTTTATCTGCTAGAAATTCAAACCTTTAATAGCTAACTGATGCTTTCAGAGCTGAGGTAACTTGGATGTACCACTTTAAACTAGTTTTCCTCACATTTCTGTTTAGAGTCATGTTCTCTTGTGTAAAGAAATGTTGGCGTGGGTGATAGTGCTAGAAACGACTTACTAAAAGATGATTTTGAAAATCAGAGTCCTCTGCAAGTCTCACTGAGTCTAAAAGAATCTGAGTCATCTAAGATGAGAAATTTGGACCATGCATCAACTATTCTTCCTTTTAAGTATCATATAAAGTTGTGCTAAGGTATTGGTTCCTATAGGTCTGGCCTGAGACTGTCAGAGCCAAACTTTCCTAATCACCTCATACCCAAACTGATTAGAGTAGGACAAAAGGTCCTGACCCAGTAACGTAATTTTTTAGATGTGCCACAGTGTGAAAATTGTTGGGAAGCATTTTTGTAAGATATACTTAAAGTCAAAATTTATTCACTTATTCATTAACAAATACTGATTAAATTCTAACTATAATATTCCAAGTACATTGGGTTCCTTATTATAGACTTCCCTAACAAAAGAAAAATCTTAAATTAATAATAGTCAACTAAACATTTTGAGAGAGAATAAGAAAGCACTTATTATAGGATTTTTAAAAAAATTTAACTACATTTTGAATATCTTTTCGTTTAAGTACAAGTCATGAGGGAACAAATGACATCTTCATGTTGAACCTTTTCTATAATTTTTCAGTTTTTCAAATAAAGCATTTTTTTCAAATGTTTTGTTAATGAAGAAATAAGATAACGTCAAACTGATTCATCTATTAATTCATTCATTGAATAAATACGAATGAGTTCTAACTCTGAGAAATGTATTTGTATAGTTATTTGGTGTGTTATAAACAAAACAAAACAAAACACCTCTCTAGTTCTGAAAGAACACTTTCTTCTCAGGAACACAAATGGAAATAAAGCTGATAATGCCGTCAGATGTGCTAATAGGCAACGGGTACAAAGTGTGTCTGGAGCATAGAAGATGCTCAGGGATTTCAGCCAAATGATGGGGAAACATAGGAACTTTCTCTCGCTTCTTTCAAAGTCCTCTGTTTGGTAGTTCCCTTCTTTTTGTGTATTTTTCTTTTCAATTTTAGAACAAAGTCTGTACTCTCAGTATTTCAAATGGCCTATATTGTACAAAATATATTGTAGTGTGTGTACACTGGATACTCAGTGGCTGGTGTCAGCCACGCCTTCTCTGGGAACTGCCCGTGATCCCACCACTCATAGGTCACCCGAGTGGACCTTGGGAGTCTTTTCATAAAAGAACTCCACCTCACGGCCAGGGAGTCACCTGATCCGAACTCGTTTAGGACCTCTTTCCTAGAGTTCTAGAACGGAGACCCAGAGGTAAGATTTATTTCTTCGAAACTGGACTGTATGTCTTGTCAGGAGCCAGTGGAAGGCTTACCCGCCATGTGGATGCAAGGACGAAGGAAACCAGTCCACACGCACAGAGAAGAAACCATCTACACATAATGGAGAAACAGGAAGTTTCAATGGCTGTACCCTGGATTCCAAACCCTTCCAGAAGTCTGGGAGCATTGAAGTCTTTAAGCCCAAAGGATTTCTTTTAGGCTTCTTATTAAAAAGTTCTGTTTTCTTCTAAGGCTAGTTACAATTGATCTCTGCAATTAACAAATAATACTAAATGATTGCAATGGACATCTGTTGTTTGCCTCCTTAGAATTCTTCCTTCCATTTGGTTTGCCTGCTTTCCCCTAGATATTTCTTTTGGGGATTTTTTTTTTTTTTTTTTGCATTTTCAACCAGTATGGTGGTGGGGGGGGGGGGGGGGGTGGGGAATAGGTGAAACTGACCTTTTCTCAGGCTCATGGAAGGGGCCTCAGTGACAGCCAGCAAAACCCTTATTCCAGCTTTTGGCAATTGGTTTACCAGTAGGTCTGTGACTCCCCACTTAGGTGGTTGGGTGTGGAGATGATCAATGAGAGATTCTGTGAAAAAATAGCCCCGGTCTCATGTGGAGGAGCAGCTGGAGATGTTCAGACTTCTTGCAGACACTGTGGCAGGAGAATGTGACGTCTGGACCAGCTCGGAGCTTCCTATTGTGAAGGGAGCCAGGCAGGGGACTAAGCTGACCTGGGAGGAGGGCAGAGGTGAGAGAATAGAGAGAAGCTGATACGTGGTGCCTTTCTGGGTCAGACCACGACGGAAGTCAACACTGTGCACAGTTATTTTATTTTCTGCTCCCTTCCTTGTCTCTGTCTCTCCTCTCTTTTGCTTTGCATCATTTGAGTCAGATTTGCTACTTCTAAACAAAAGTGTCATAACCAACAACAACACCTTCAGAATATTTTCTCCAGGTCTCTTTTTTGCTAACATTAAAAAAAATATTTATTTTATTGTTTTTGACAGAGATAGAGAGAGACAGAAACAGAGAGAATCAGAGAGAAAGGGTGAGGGCCCAGAGCAGTCCCCATAGTTGTATGTCATCTGTTTTCAACATGGTTTTATTCCACACAGGTAGGTGGGGGCTGCACAGGGCAGGAACTGGGCTGGGGGCCTCCCGCATGGGAGGCACACCCCCTCAAGCCAGGGGCCAAACTGGGGGGTGAGGACTAAACTGGGGGCCTTCTGCATGGCAAGCACATCCCAGTTCAGCATATGGGTCCACACGGGTCTGGACTGGGATTCAATCCTTGGTCCCTGGGGCTGCAAAGCAAGCACTTAACCCGCCGAGCCATCCTGTCTTCCCCTGCTAACATCTTAAGTGCTGAAAAATATTCTGATTTATAGACTCTGGACTTATAAATTCAGTCACCTCTGGGCTGTTCTTCGTGAAATGTTGATCTGATCAGTGTTGCTCTTCTTTCCATGTGACAGTGAAACTCCATTTTGACAGAGGACAGTGACAACCCAGGAACAGAATGTTAGAGATGAAACACGAGGCTGAGATGTACTGTTCTGACCAGGCTCTCCTAACATAGTGTTATGTACTTGGGAATTTGAGTAACCTCAGGTGCTTTAGCATCTAGAACATGATATTTTTGTTAATTCTTTCAGCTAATATATTTTGGACTTTGATTGAGGATTGGAAAACTTTCTGACAAGGCATGGTGTAGACAAAATTGCAGACCACCTGCTCTACAAATTGTTAAATTATGGCCTTTGAGTTAGCCATTTGTCCTGGAAAGGGTTGATAAATATTTTAATAACTTAAACTGTCTCCCTAGAAAATGATCAGATAGTCAGTGATTTAGCTAGTCTTCCTTTCTAGTTTGATGGCCTCTGAGGAGACCTGAGAGTGAATTATGTATTATTTTCCAGTCTCAAGCACCAGGCTGCTATTCCTCTACTGGTCATGCCCGGAACTCTCGTTTTGTTTAAATAGACACATTAACGAACTCTTCCCTTTCCTTCATTGGTTAACTTGTCCTTCTCATCTCCCTCTTCCTTCCTTTCTCATTCTAACCAACTCAGAATAGATTTTTATTGGAAACATCAACCTGTCCTTAAAATTCTTGTGATTAAAAATCAATAACTTAACTACAAACCTATCCAACCAAATCTGTATTAATGCTTAACTTGAATCACCAGCTAACTGTGTCAAAACAAGACTAAGTGATCTGTTCACCAGCTTCTCTATTTCACCTTTTGGAGATCTGGCCTTTAATGAAAAAGCTATTTTTAGATTAACAAGCTGTGTGATTATAAGTGGTAGCTGCCTTATCTTTCCTTGGAAGATGAGATTTGGACAAAGATCTTTTTCACAATTTATAGACTGTTCCCTTGTGACAGGGTCATTTTGGTGTGTTGGAACCTCATATAACTGACCAGACATGTTATTAGTATAACTAGTTGAAAGATCAAGTTTAAGAAGCATTTTGTTTTTCAAATGCTACAAAGGGATTAAGAAAAAAGTTATCAATTTCCTTGCTCATATAGTATTATTTAGAAGTCACATTCTAGATGATAACCAATAACTTCTTAGATTGTGATCAGCAAGACTTGAGATTGAAATGCCAAATTTACAAAAGAATCTCAAGATGCAATGTTCTTTCCTGTAATACATGAAATGCTGAATGTGACCGACAAAGAATGAAAACAGTGGTCTAGTGGCTTGTTCAATGTCACATAGATGGCAGTGGAAGAGCAGGAATTCAAGCTCAAATTCTTTAATGTCTAGGCCCTTCCTTACCCACAAGAATAAGAATAAGTGACCTCACAGTCACTTCTCCTACTTTTACAGTGAGTGCGAATTGTGTCTTTTACTTCTGTACGTCTTGTGCTTATACAGTGTGTTGTTATCTCAATAATTGTTAGTTTAAATAGATCCCTAATGTGGCTAAATGCCAGGGTAGGATTTTGATAAGAGTGAGGCTGGGCTAGGGGAGATCTGCGCTTGTGATAAAGATAAATGGGGATTAAAAAAAATTGTGATAAGAACACAATATAAGATCTACCCTCTTAACAATATTTAGGTGTACAGTACAGTGTTAGCTATTATATAGCAATGCTCGTTTCCCCGGCCCCAGCCACTGGCAAGGACCATTCTACTTTCTGCTTCTGTGAGTTTGACTATTTTAGTTATCTCATATATGTGCAGTCATGCAGCATTTGTCCTTCTGTGCCTGGAGTATGTCACTCAGCATACTGTCCTCTGGATTTCTCCATGTTGTTTCATATGACAGGACTATGAGAATTGGAGATTTTTGATAACTGCAGCTCTCATCTTGGTACTCATACTCACAGGTCACAGCAGAGATCAGATGCTTACTCCCCTTCTCCCTTTGATTTTTGGCTGGGCACACATGCAGAAATGGTGTGTTCAACTTCCAGGACATGTCCTTAAAGAGGAGGGACACGCCCTGCTTTTCAGCTTCTGTTCTTCTGCACAGAGTGGGGACTGAAGGGCGGGGGCTCCAGGAATTGTTGAGTACCTGAGGGAGGGTGAGTGACAAAGTAAAAGCTATTTGCATCTCTGATATTACAAATGCTGTACCTGTCCTGGAATGAATATTTTTGGACATTTCAATGTGAGAGTAAAGGAAACTTCAATTTTGTGTAAACCACAGTTATTTTTTAATGCTAATCATAACTGAAATAAATTCTAACACACATAAATCATTTCATGTGATCCTGACAATAACCCTCTGAGATAGGTACTATGATTATATTCATTTGAAGGTGAAGAAATTGAGGCCCAGAGAACCTAAGTAACTTTCTTGGGGCCCCACAGCTGCTGGGTGTAAAGCTGGGATTCTAACATCCCCCCTTAAGCTCTGTAGGGTATTCATCATATGTAAGATGAACCAGACAAAAAGATGTCTCTAATTAGGTACCTTTTTAATAAGACTAACTGATGTGTCTGACCTTTAGTAAATATGGATTGTTCAGTGCAAAGCCCTTGCCACAATCAAATACCCAGTGAGGAGTACAAGAAAAATATTTTGGTTATGATATGACTTTGTTACTGAAAATCCAATTCAAACTGTCTTGAACAACGAAGACATTTGTTAGTTTACACACAAGGAGATTCAGACACACAATGATCTTCAGGGCTGACTGGCTCATCTGCTAAGGGATGTGAACAAGAACGTGGGTCTTTTCTACTTCTGCTCTGAGGCCCATAGCCTCAGCTTCATCCAAAAGTTGGTTCTTCTTGTGATAACAAGAAGGCTGCTGGTAGCGATCAGGATTACCTGCTTTGTTATTCACATCTAGCAGAAAGAGAGAAGGCGTTTTCTGATCTTTGGTTCAAAATCGAGGTAGAACTTTCTCATGAGCTCCCCTGTCCCACAGCAATCTGATGTAGATAGAGTGTGAAGGGAGATGTCACTCCACAAATGATAATTGGGGCCATGGGAATGGAGGAGATGCAGGACTGCCTGCTGGCAAACACATCATTTGTCATGTTTACAAAAGGACACTCCCTATGGGCCACATAATTAGAAATCTACTCTGCATACCTCCCTCTCCCTCGTCCTGTGTTAGGACTTAGACTGTGACTAAATTCCCCTCCTCCCTGACCAGGTGACTTTGTACAGGACACTCCCTTTATAACAAGATGTGGCAACAGACATGAGATGGTCCAGGGAAGTGGTGCACTGAGAAAGGAAGAGAGTCTTCCTTCAGGAGGACATGTTCTTCCTGTAGCCTGGACTCTGGAACTTTAGTGACGCTCCTGCTATGACACAGGCCTAGAGCAGACGGTGTTTCACCTCCCTCATCCTAAATGCTCCACCTCTATTAACACGGCCTAACACTATATTTGATTTTTGGGAACCATGATAAGGTGCCAGTTCACATCAACTTGAACTCCTAGGCATTTCTCATAAGGGCTACTCCTCAGGTACATCTCTAACAGGCAAAGAGGTTCAGAAGGAGAGCCTAAAGGTGTATAAAAGAGACCTCGCAGGGGAGGTCAGAGCAACACGACAGTGGCTGAGAGAATCCAATGCTTCAGTCTTAGAGGTGACTGATGGTGTGTGACTTGTCCTTCTGCCCTGCTCATTTGTGAGTACCTCCTTTCCCAAGCCACATATTGAGGGTATCTTGATGTGTTTAAAGTCATGGCTCAATTTCCAGAGTTTGGAAGGTTTTCAGCAAGTAAGGCTTTGCTTTATGGAGGGGAATTGTCCATGCCTGTTACCTGGACCTCTGTCTCCAGAGCAGTGAAATGCAGAGTGCTCTGCTCCCAGGACTCCGCCTGCCTGCTCACCACCTCCTCCATATGCTAAAATCTCTAGCTGTCTCCTCCCAGAATGACTGCTCCTCCTCCTGCCTCCTCAAATTCTTTCCTACTTTCTTTTTTTGCAAAGGTGGGAGGGTGTGGGTTGGAGGAGGGTGTGGGCTAGAGGAGGTTGCAGACTCAGCCTCTGTATATAAGGGGAGGTAA
>PVKE010036153.1:0-16536 GCA_004027555.1 Craseonycteris thonglongyai | reverse complement strand
TACAACTATGGAGACTGCTCTGGGCCCTCCCCCTTCTCTCTGTCTCTCTCTGTCTCTCTCTCTCTCTCTTTGTCAAAAGCAATAAAATAAATCTTTAATAAAAATAAAATAAAATAAAATACTTATAGGGGATGCCATGATGGCTCAGCAGAATAAGCGTTAGCTTTGCAGCCCCGGGGTCCGAGGACCAAGTCCTGGCCTGGGCCCATACAGAACCATATGTTGAACTGGAGTGTGGCCCCAGTTTGGTTCTTGTCCCAACCCCCAACTCCCAGTTTGGCCCCTGGCTCAAGGGGACATACCTCCCATGAGGGAGGCCTCCAGCCCAGTTCCTACCCTGTGAGGTTCCCACTAGCTTGAGTGGAACGAAACCATGTTGAAAATTGATGATGTACAACTATGGAGACTGCTCTGGGCCCTCCCACTTCTCTCTGTCTCTGTCTGTCTTTATCTCTGTCAAAAACAATAAAATAAATTTAAAAAAAAATAAAATACTTATAAAGTATCACACGAGCAGTAAAAGAATTTATATGGCACATGACATTGAACACTAGTGCAGGACTGCAATGACCAGACTGCAAAAAATTATAAACATACATATAAAAAAGAAAAGAAGGAGAAGCTGGGATGGCTCAGTGGGTTAAGTGCTCACTTTGCAGCACCGGGGACCGGGGCTCGAATCCCGGCCCTGGTTCGTGAGGAACCATATGCTGAACTGGGAGCTCCCCCAGTTCAGGTCTCTCTCTGTCTCTGTCTCTGTCTCTCTCTCTCTGTCAAAAATAAATAAATAAAATATATATTAAAAAAAAACAAAAGAAATGAAAAGAAAAAGGAATGAACACCCTGACTGATACCACAATTCTTTATATGCTAATGTCCTAGCACAAAGTTCTGCTGTAATAAAAAAATAGCTAATAGCCCATTGAATCAAAATGTGAGTCTGAAAAGTCTGAATCAAACTGCATGTAGGGCAGACAGAATCCCTATGGGTAGAAAGAATCCTTATGGGCAGAATGGTGGTAGAAATAACAGTAAGACAGTCATTGCATCCCACACTCCTAACCTGATGGAAGCAAACAGCCAGGTGAGCCCGTTCAGTAGCTCATGTGCATTGAGACCCTCCTGGCTCCCACACGCCAATGGGGCTCAGTGACGGCCTCTTGATTCCCCACCACTGCAGACAAGCAGGGGGGCGATGTCTGATCATCAGTAACTCAAGAAGCCTGGCCCTGACTGGATAAAGTACATGGAACTTCCTCTTCCATCATACTAGCAGTTTTACTGCATGCATTGATTAGCATAGAGCCTTATGATAAATAAACAACCCATGTTCAGTTTTTTACAAAAAATTAAAAACAGGACAAAACTGACATTTATATTAAAATAATGGGACAGTTGGGAAATATGAAAAAGAAAAAAACAGTACTGTCCCATTTAAAATGGTACTTATGGTTAGCCAGTTCCAAGGCCACAATGTTGTCATCTTTTGGAGGTTCTTATGAGCATGGAATAAGTTCCTGCCAGTAGGTGTCACCTGCCACCATTGTCTTCTCTTTGGAAACCTAAATTTTTGTGCTGGAATGAGCCATTTCTGTCTCTTCCACTCACAGAACCCACCTCCATGCATTCTCCTGTGGGCAGTTCAATTTAACTTTTCTCATTAGTGTCAAACACAAAAGTTCATTACTTGGGAGCGGGGTGGGGGAAGACAAGAGGCAAAGCTTTGACTTTTTTCCTAACAGCTGCTTATTTGAAATATAATCCACATACCATAAAGTTAATCTTTTAAAAGTATGTAACTCAGTGGTCTTTAGTATATTCACAGAGTTGTACAACCATCATCACCATTTAATTTCAGAACATTTTTGTCTTCTTAAAAACAAACCCTGTATCTATTAGCAATCACTTCCCGTTCACACTTCGCCCAACCCCTGAAAATCACAAATCTACTTTTTTTCTCTTTTTCTCTCTATGTGTTTGGCTTTTCTGGACATTTCATATATATAAAATCATATAAGATCTTTTGTGACTGCCTTCCTTTATGTAGTACAATGTATTCAAGGCTCATTTATGTTTAATTAAGTAAAGTAAATGGGGCAAAATGCTAATAATAGGTGAAATCTGTGTATTCATGATACTATATATTGTTGGTGAATATCTTCTCCCATTGAGGTTGCCTTTTCATTTTGTTGATAGTTTTCTTCATTGTGCAAAAAAAATTTTAATTTGATATAGTCCCGCTTTGTTTATTTTTCCTTTTTGTTTCCCTTGCCTGAGGAGATATATTCCCAAAACACTGCTAAGAGCAATGTGAGAGAGTTTATTGCCTGTGTTTTCTTCTAGGAGTTTTATGGTTTCAGGACTTACATTTAAGTCTTTAATTTATTTTGAGTTTACTATATTTGGTGTAAGGAAGTGGTCCATTCTTATTCTTTTGCATGCATCTCCAGTATTTCTAACACCATTTATTGAAGAGACTGTCTTTACCACATAGTATATTCTCATGTCTTTTGCCATAATTAATTGACCATATAGGTGTGGGTTTATTTATGGGTTCTCTGTTCTGTTCCATATTTTATGACAGTACCATGCTATTTTGATTACTATAGCCTTATAATTTAGTTTGCTATCAGGTAGAGTGATAATTCCAATTCTGTTCTTCTTTCTCAAGATTATGTTGGCTATTTGAGGTCTTTAAATAATATTCTTAATATTATTGCCACTTTTCGATTTCTCAGATGAAAGCATTAACTTTTGATTTCCACTGTGAAAAATGTGGTTTTAGCTTTCTTTCACATCCTTACCATATCTGCCTATTTTCTGTTTCCACAATTGTTTCAAGAATCATTAAAGTATAATTTTGGTTAGCTCATTATTTAATATTTACATTAAACATTATTATAAATGTTATTCACAAATGAGCCATGTGGCATACTTTTCCTTTCCTGTGCAACTTTTTGTTTTCTCTCAAATTGTTTTATTCTTGCTAGTTTTATTGTTCTTCAGTTTTCTCTTCTGGAAGTCATCTCCCCCAGAGCCTTTTAACCAGCTCCATCTTGTTCAAGTTGCTTTTTAGGCATGCTGTACAAGCTGTCATTCTTGGATCTCCCCTCAATGCCCTCCTGGCGATTTCCTCTCCTCTCTGCTGTGTTTAATCCTGCTTCTTGAATCCCACGTCTACTCTTTTTTTGGTGTATATATTCATTTTTGATGAAGCATAGCCTAATAAAAGGGCACATAGGAGATAAATTTTTTGAGACATCACATTCTGAAAATGAATCCCCACACTTAATAGTTCAGCAGGTATAGAAGTAAAGGTAGAAAATAAATTTCCCAAAGAGGTTTTAAAGACATTTGCTTAATTTTCTTCTAGCTTGCAATGTTATGGTTCAGAAGACTGAAGTCATTCTGATTTTTACACTGTCTACGAAACTACTTTTTTTTCTCTCTAAAAGCTTTTAGGAGCTTTTATTTTCCCCAGAGTTCTGTCATGTCACAATGATGTGCCTTAAGTACGGTTTATTTTCACCAACTGTACTAGGAATTTAATGTATCCTTTTAATCCGGTGACTTCAGTTTTGGAAAAATTTCTTTTTTGAAAATATTCAAATAACTTTAATAACATAAGAAAGTCTTATGCCATTATGGTAAGTGAAGGAAGCATGATCTACATCCAACATGACCTCAACTACGTACAAATGTATATATAACTAGAGAAACATACAACAACCTATGGACAGTAATTATACCCGGTTAGTAGGTTTCATGAATTACTTAGATTCTATCCTCTTACGTTTCTGTATTTTTTGTTTTATTTATTTTTTATCTTTTTATTTTTTATTGTTAAATTTATTAGGGTTACATTGGTCAGTAAAAATTATATAGGTTCCAGGTATACAACTCTTTCTAATATCATATATTTAGCTCCCCCTCCCTTGTCTCCCACCCTCTTCCCCTTTAACCTCAGGTAACCACTAAACTATTGACTGTGTCCATGAGATTTTCTTTGTTGCTTTCAGTTTTATATTCCACGTATGAGTGAAGGCATGTGGTTCTTAGCTTATTCTGGCTTATTTTGTTAGCATGCTGATCTCAGATTCCATCCATGTTGTTGCAAATGGCAGAATTTCATCGTTTCTTATCACTGAGTAGTATTCCATTGCATAAATGTACCACAGCTTTTTTATCCAGTCATCTATCAAGGGGCACTTTGGTTGTTTTCATGTCTTGGCCACCGTGAACAGTGCTGCAATGAACATTGGGGTACATAAGTTTTTACAGACTAAGGTTTTCAAGTTGTTTGGGTAGATATCCAGAAGGGTGATTGCTGGGTCATAGGGTAGCTCCATTCCCAATTTTCTGAGGAATCTCCATACTGTCTTCCAAAGCAGTTGTACCAATTTGCATTCCCACCAGCAGTGGATGAGGGTTCCTTTTTCACCACATTCTCTCCAGCACTTGTTTTTCCTTATTTTGTTGATTATAGCCATTCTAGCAGGTGCGAGGTGATATTGTTCAACTTCACTAGCTATTGGGGAAATGAAAAATTTCTTAATTTACTTCATGTATGATTTATTTCTTCTCTATTTTCTCTGTTCTTTTTACTGGAACTCCTATTATTCAATCATTGGACTTTTTGGACTTAATTTTTCTTTCTCTCATTTTCCATCTAGTTGTTTTTTCTTATGCTTTTTGAGAAGTTTTTCCACTATATGTTCCAAATTTTCTATTGTATACTTAATTTCTGATATCATATTTTTAATTTCCAAGAACTCTTAAATATCCTTTTCCTGTTCCATTAATGCAATATTTTCTCTAAAATCTCCGAGGACACTTCTCCTGGTATACTTTTTGTTTCCTCCAAATTACCTTTCTTTTTTCATTTGATTTCTGTCTTTTACATACTTGTTTTCCTCAAATGTTTAATGATCCTCAGCTGTTTGTTCACCTTTAAGAGTGGGATACTATGGAAGCTTTTCTGTGATATTCTCTATAGTGCGATGAGGGTGATTTTGGCTTTGCCTTATTTTGAGGTTAGTCAGGCCCCCAAAGAAGAATCTTCTAGTCTCTTGCCTGGAGGGTCTGGTTGCCCACATGTAGGAGCCAGGAAAGGAAGAAAGCTGGTGATTTACATATTCAATATACTATTTTCCACTTAACCTTGTTCTTAGTATTGGATGGATGACTGACCTCAACTTTTGTCCTCAAGTTTAGTGGGGTGGAGGATGGGCTTTATTTCACTATTGAGAGTAGGGCAGGGGATTTAGGGTCTTCCTGTTTTTGAACCAATCATCATGTTTTCAGCATCTCCTCCATTTTCTCTTCCAGAGTTACCTGTTGTTGCCAAATTCCTGAGACAACCTGAGGTTCGTGTGGTACAAACTGTTTTATTTTTTTTCTATTGTTTGTTTGTTTTCTTTTATTATTGCCAGTTTAGAATTGAGGTTCTCAGGTCTAGTTAGATATTACTCATTCATTTTCTTCCCTGCTTCAACAACTTTGTTGCTGTTCTTTTTCCTCCTCTATTCTTTGTCTGAGTTTATTCCATTTGCCATCATTTTAGTGGGGCTTGGGAGAAAGTAAAGGTGTTGGATCTACTATTTTAACCCAATCCAAATTATATATTCACTACTTTTAATCTCTTGCTCTTAAAAAAAAAGATTTATTTTATTATTTGAGAGAAGGTGAGAGAGAGAGAGAGAGAGAAAAAGGGGAAGGCCCAGAACAATCTCCATAGTTGTACATCATGAGCTGTGACATAGTTTTATTCCACACAGGTAGTTGTGGGACCATGGGAGGTGGGAACCAAACTGGGGACTTCCCACATAGGGCAGGGTGAGAACTTTCACCACCATCTCAGAGGTTTCCAGTTGTGCCACAGCTCCACATATGAGTGTGCACGAGCTGGGGCTGAGATTCAACCCCCAGACTATTGAGCTATCCTAGCATCCCTTATCTTTCTTTCCCATGAAATGTTGAACATTTCAAGATTGCATCCCAAATTCTATAAACAATATGTTTTAATATATTTTTATTGAATTAAAAGAAATTCATTTCTTGGCTGTGATTTTATGAATGAATAAATGAGATGAGTAGGCAGGCTTGTGTCACATAAGGAGAGAAAATTCAGTGCCTGTGTTTGGGGCTGATGCTGAGAAATCTAGTTCATAATGGGCAAGCTATTATACAACTGTTCTATTTTTCATAAAACTACAGTGACTTCATTAAAGCTAAGCCCAGACAATCTACCATTTCAGATCAAACAATTAAAATGAACTTTGAGAGTTCATATAATAAATACATTTTTCTTTGGATGAAAGTATTATTAGTCCATTATAGTACCAAGAAAAGAAGTTGGCTTAAGTACAAGTTTAGACATGTTTGAAAAAAGTGGAGAATATCAATTCTCTAACTCAATATTATACAAAAAAAGATCAGATAAAAAGACAAGACAAAACAGAATATCTTCTAGATCCTTAGACACTAATTACCACCCATCCCTCTGGAGGTACAGTATTCCCTGCCCTTCTTTTCTAATAAACATTTTTTTAAAGATTTATTTTATTGTTTTTTTGATAGAGACAGACAGAGACAGAGACAGAGAGAAGGGGGAGGGCCCAGACCAGTCTCCATAGTTGTGTATCATCAATTTTCGACATGGTTTCGATCCACACAGGTGGGCGGGGGCTGTGCAGGGCAGGAATTGGGCTGGGGGCCTCCTGCTTTGGAGGCAGGCCTCCTTGAACCAGGGGCTAAACAGGGGAGCGAAAACTGAACTGTGGGTCTCTGGCATAGTTCAGCACATGGGTCTGCACAGGCCAGGGCCGGAACTTGATCCTCAGTCTCCCGGGCTGCAAAGTGAGCACTTAACCCAGTAAGCCATCCCGACTTCCACTGCCCTTCTTTTCTGATCAAGAGAAACCCAAAATCCAGAGAGTCAAGAGGAGGGCATAGCTGGAGGAGAGCCCTAGTGGATGATAGGTCTAGCATCTGTGATCTCTCTCCTGACTCTTTGTATCTCTCTACCCACAGAGCTTGAATAAGGGGGTACTGTTAGATCTCCTTAATGTTCCAGGTTTCTTGCTATTATGATAGGTTACTACCTTTACATAATCATGTGATTTTAATATAAAATATATTAAAACAGTTTTAAGGCAACCTCTTTGGAAAGTCCTCTGAGGAACCCCATATATCCAGCTTTAATAATTATCAACATTATACTAATGTTGTAAAATTTATTCTTGGCCCTCTCACCCTGTTGACTTTTTAAAAACTATTTGCTGAAGTAGATTAAAGCAAATATCAGATAGCATATCATTTTTATTAAAAAATACTTCTAAACAATCTCTAATTGTTAAGAATGCTTTCCCCTTTCCCCTTTTCTTTTATATAAAACTACAATACCAATATTATCATAATTTAACAAAATGAACAATTTCTTAATGTTACCAAATACTCCAGTCCATATTCAAATTTCCTAGATTATCTGAATAATATCTTTTTGCAGATGATTTTTTTGAATCAAGAGCCAAATAAGGCCTACTCATTGTATTTGGTTCATATTAATATATTTCCTAAGTCTCTTTCAATTTGTAAAGAAAACTTGTATTCTTTAACTTGCATATAATTCTGTGCTGTAAAAATGAAGGTAGTCTTATTCAAAGCTTTACTTGGCTGCAGTGTCATCAGCTCTATTTTAATATGGCAAACTTCCAAAATGTTAAGTGTTCTCAAGGCACACTTTTCAGGTCTAGTGTTTCTATTAGTGAGGTTAGAATTAAGCAATTAGTAATTTAGAATATAACTGCCTTATTTACTGATGCAACTAATCAAACATTGGAGAGAATTGCTTATTAAGTTTGTGCATATTTTAAAATGACCATGTCACATTAAAATTTTAAATTCATACTATAGTTTGCAATGATGCTACAATTATAATAGATATGTGGAAACTAAGTTTGGTAACAAATATATGCATTTAGTGTATTTTAGAAATGTTTTTAAGCAATTTATTTCAAGTAGTAGTGGAAAAGGAATAAGAGAGTCTGTGGAGGGCAGTGTCTCTTGATCAATAAAGACAGTGATAAAACCCATCACTTCTGGTCATTCTTCTACTTCCACCTGTTCTTCACGTTTTCAAATTTCTCCTTTAGTACTATAATTAGGCATTACCCTTCCCTCTCCCATTTCTCCTCATAGTCACATTATAAACAAGATCTCATTTTATTTGTAGCTTTGGAGGTATTAACTCTATTTTGTAGATGTGGGAACTCAACTTTAAACATTTGGTGAATTTCTCAAGGTTGTTGAACTCTAAAATTCATGTTTTTGTCAGTGTCCACACTGCTCTGAGGACTATTCTTTGGTGACTGTGCAGATTAATGGAGGCCAAATCAACACCATAGGAGGTTACCAAACAATTAAAACTAGAACTGTACCTGCTCCATGGAATCCTCCGCAGACATATAACTTCCCATCCACTGCTCCTGCATTGGTAGAATTGGTTCGAAGAGAGAGCAAGGGACTTGGCATAGGTGGGCCTTCTCTCCAAAAGTCCCCATCAGGGTTATAGATCTCCACCACATCAAGGCACTTTCGAACCTGGCCCTTATCTCGACCTACACAGCCAATTCCACCTATAGAGAATAATACACAGAAATGAGATGACTAGGAACTGAAACTTTATTGTGGGTAGCACCCCCTTCCTGCTATGGTTTGTGTTATAGGTTTATGGGCCTTTGACTTTTCTCTTTCTTGCCTGGTGCTACTTCTAAGGTAATTTCTAAGCAATGATGATGTCTACTACATAGTCTATAGCCAAATTTAATGTCATTTTTATTCATGCTGATCCATCTGTTTCTTCTTATGCATGAGGCTGATTCCACTGCAGTATTTATATTCTACAACATCCAACATTGGTTGACACCAGGAGGACCCCATTTAAAATAAGAACTCCAGATTTGAATGTGAGGGTCACTTGATTCTGACATCTGCCTTCTCGTTGATCATTAGCAATGATGTTACTGATCTGGCTAGCTAGGAATGCATCCTTTCCATCACTCATCACTGCAAGTCTGTCTTTCCCTCTATTCTTAAGTTGCATGATTGTTCCACATTATAAAAAGGGCCATTCTTTGGTAAATTTCAGGTTTGGGGTTCAAAGGAAGTTTCCAAACCCAAGTGCCCAGTGCACCTTCCATTTTTGGATGATACAGTTCATTCAACTGATACTCACTGACTGCCTATTACATGCAAGGCAATATGCTAAGTGATAAAGAGTTCAGGAATATGAATAATGCATGCTTCTTACAATTAAGAAATTAATGAGGATGGAAAGAAACATTCATGTAAAAAAATAGAGGAGATCAAGACAGGTACCTTAAAGAGATACAAATTCACACTCAGAAGTGCAGACTATAACAAGTGACAGAAATATCATTTGCATAATTATGAGGTTAAATATAAAACTCCATGGGAAAAGTAATTGCGTAAGAATTTGCAATATATGGAAATAAGAAATACCAGTTTGTTGATCTTTTTTATTCTCTCCTCTGAGGTCCTACACTGAAAGTTCTTAAATATCAGGGCCACATTTCCTGACCTGAAGGATGGCTCCTGAGTCTGAAGTGAATTCCTGGAAGGAGAGATACCCCTGGACATGCAGACACTTCTCTCATCAGTGATCTCTTTCCATGTAGACCCAGTCTGATGATCCTAATAGGCATGACCAATCAAAAAGACTTTAAAGTGCTGGCCCCAGGCTAACACAGCCCTCTTCCCTGTAGAGAGTCCTCCCTTTTTTTGTTAAATTTATTGGGGTGACGTTAATTGATATCAATTACATTGTTTCCAGGTATACAATTCTGCATTAAGAGAGTCCCTAAAGGGTAATTGCATTTGAGAAGTATTGACTAGATATGTTATAGCAGTATCAAAACCAAAATTAAGAACTGCTCTGATCTCATGCCATTTACTGAATGCATCATTTACTGAGAGATCAATCACATACCATGTCATGGCATTTCTTCTTTCCTGGTACTTAACACCTTCTACTCATCGTTGCACTAGTCAGATTTTCATCATTACCTGCTTCTCAGTTTTTCTTCCATAGTGAATCCTCAGTACCTAGCACAGTGCCTGACACATATATGTCTAGAGTGAATGAATGAGAAATTGAACTTATTCTATGCCTTTTTAGTCTGTCCAAATGCATGTATTGCAAGCTCTTTGAGGACAAAGACCACTTTTTACATTATCTTAGGTTTCACAGTGCCTGACACAGTACTCAATGAATCCAAGAAGACTGATGGGAACAGCTTATTTTCACCATAGTTGGGACTTATGCCAGGCATAAGAGGTGATAGAAGAAAGAGGAATTTGAAGAAAATTTTTTTTCTCTTTGCTGATGCAGCCTGGCCTGTTTCCCATCTCAGTGTGAATCCAGGGACTCAGGAAGCTCTTAGCTGCTTTCTCTCTTATCTGGCTGAATAAATAATTTAGCCCATTCCAGTGCCAAGTCTGAGCTGCAGCGTTTTCAAGTAGGGGGCATGCTGGCCTTGTTTAACTGCACAGCTCTGCTGTTCATGTGCCCTCTTTCAATGTGGTGCTGTGATAGCTGAAAGCTCCTTAGTCCAACAAGAAGTGGAATTTTCTATTTGTGAGGCAAGATGGACTTAAAGAAGAAGATTTATCTGTAGCAATGAAACCTGGCAACCACCCATCAGGTGAGAGTGAGATGATTTAGTTGCCTGTTCTGCAAGAACCAAGGGAGATATTATTAGGCTGGTTTACATTACAACCACTTTAGAAGTGGAAGCAAACAGGTTAAATGCAAGTTACTGGGAGTCAGGCCAGGAACATGGAACAATCAACATCCTGAATGAATTTCAGAAGTTTCACATTAGAAAAACTTCCCCAACATAATGCCTATAAAGAATGGATATTACCCTTGTGGTTTTTGGATAATTTACAATGCTTCTCATTTTTGTTTCTCTGTTACTAAGTGTATTTAAGTATAATGTCAGTCCTTACTCTATAAAACCAACCTTTTGAATGTGTCCTTTCTATTTGTTTGTCATATGGTTCACATGCTGCATTTGAGGGCAACATGGGCTTACAGGGCACTCTGTCTGTGTTTCTGACCATTATCGCCTGACCACATTCTCTGTCTCACTTGGATGTAATTCTACAATCAAGTACAGTTTTAGCAAGACTATTAACAACAGACTTAATAAGCTTAAACTGAAGGTGAACCCTGATTAGATAAATAATCAAATAAAAGCATGATCTTTATTAATAAGTCAGCACCAGCACCACAAGAGAACTCTTTTGATGAGAGGAATCCTAGGGTAGGATCAGCACATCTTTAGAATTTCAATGAGATACTTTCATATCTTTAATTTATATGCTACCAGAACCTCTGAGCCTGATTTTCTTTATTAAAAACCAGACAAATGAGAAGAAATGATCTTTTTTAGTCATATCCAAAGGGGCTTCAAATGCAAAATATATACCTTTGTGTCTGCATGGAGGAGAGTTTACAGAAGACAATGATGCCTCCTTCTCTTTTCCATTTCTATGTGAATGAAGACCTACTCTTCTAGTGTTTGGCTATTATAGATCGTTTCCCTTCAGTGGGGCATGGGAGGACAGCTTTCCCCATGCAAAGCCTGCCAGAGAGCTGACTGAGGGTAGAGGACGAGGGTACTTCTCTGACATTCTCCAAAGAATGGCCATCTATGGTGCCTCGCCTACAGTGGCCTTGGTCCCATGCCCTTCTGCCTGCAGGGTTGCTCTCAGGTGCAGGCTTGCTCTGCTCTTCCCTGGGCTGGGTCCAAAACAGGAGGGGAGTGAGGTTTCTGTAATTGTACTGACAAGCTCCCAAAGTTGCTTGCATTGCTAAACAAGCTTTAGAAACAAGCTTTAGTAAATATATTTACTGTTGTAGGCTTTCAGGTGTCATGAAAAAAGTATGTAGGGTTTTGGAAACAAACCCTAGTTCATTGCCTGTGTCACCAATTACTAGCTGAACAACGTTGGTCAATATAATTTTTCTAAGCCTCAATGTTCTCATCTATAAGTTAAAAATAATAATAATACCAATTTAATAAACTATTGTAAAGATTAAATTATTGATAATTATGTAAATGTGAAGAAGGTTAAGGGAAACTCACATTTGCTGTATAGCTACACACAAGTATTACTATAGAATTTTTCTTTTATTTGTTCTCACATACTGCATGCAAACAAAATGGCTGGCTCTGTAGTAGGTACTCACTAATGTTAGTGTAACAAGGTGAAGAAGGAAGGGGGCCATAGAAGGAGGAGGCTGCCCAGGGCCGCTGTAAATCAAGGTACCCTGTGAATCTCCCTCTCATCATGATGAAGTTCTAAGGGCTGAGACACATAGGTTTAATTGGTGTTAATTGACCACAATTGACAAAGAGCTGCAGGCTAGTATAGGTGGATATAATTGCTGGTAATGGACCATAATTGACAGGGGAAGAAGGACCCTCCTACTGCCTTCCAGGCAGGGATATAAAAGAGGAGGGCAGAAGAAAGGGGGAGAGGAGCAGACACGTATTCATGTGCTTGGGTCACAGCAGCTGGCTTGACCCCCAAGACAGAACAGCAAAGAGAGAGCTTGGGATGTGGAGGGTTGGTTTTCAGGGAGCAGCCAGCTTGGCCCACTAGGCACAGCAGCAGCTCTGGTGTGTGGCAGTGGTAGTGTGGCTGTAGCAGGGCGGGGGGGGGGGAGGGGGATAGGCAGTCCTTAAGAGTGGAAACCCACTGCTTTCCCAGGTCACTGGTGCTCTGGCAATAAACACTTATTCTGTGACCGAACTCCTGTCTCGTCTATTGGCTGAATGGTGCAGACAACATCAGCCCACACTCAGTTTCCCTCTGGTAACAGTTTTGGTAACCATGGATGGGTAATCTCAGAACGTTAGCTGATAGACCTTACTTTGAGGCCATTTTATTCACCTGCTAACCCTTTACTGTCTTTTGCCAGTTTTTCCTTGCCAGGCTAAGAAAACAATAATCTGACTGCCTTTTGTTTGTGTCTTAAAACAGATTATCATGAAAATCAAACGAAGAACTGAAAGGGAAGACCAACTTCCAATTGTTAGACTGCTTGATTTCAGAGGAAAAATAAAGTGTTTGAAGTGTCTATGTTTCTATTGGAGTTGGAAATACATTTCAAGTGGAAATGTAGATAGTTGAATAGAAACTTCTGTCAGTGACCCCTGGGTACCAAATAAGCTGCAGTGACAAGATTGCTATCCTATCTGGTTCTGATCATTCTTAGGCTTATGTATTAACTCAGTATTGGGCCTCAGTGGGTTCCAATGTACAAAAACTAAGAGATTGACTGGGTAAGGCCCAGACTGAGCCTTACCCTGTCAGTTCTTCCAGACCTTGTACCCATCTTTTCTTTGTTTCTTCCCCATCTCTCTTCACTAGCTTGGCCTTCAGTTCCCAGATTGTCTGAAGACTGAGCCCATAAGGAAAGAACAAAGAGAGAGCCTGGGAATAGTGGGTAGGAGCAAGTTTAGCAGATGATCTGTAGATATCAAAACAAGTCAGAGGTGACAAGACTCAGCCTCAGATGAATACCACTACTATTCTTGATTCCATACCTCCAAATCGCACCATTCACTGAATTGTGTTGATGGTACCTCATCACTTCTCTTGTCTATCCCTTCTAATAAAGAAGGTATACAGAGCTTTGATAATCTAGCCATTGCCTAATTCTTTACATTCCCCACCCTTCCTTTCTCCATCCCACATTCCCCCTCACTGTAAGCTCTAGGCACACCCAGCTTTTTGCAACTCCCCAAACAGGTGAAGTTATTTATTTCTAGGCCTTTGCTTAGTCTGATCTCTGCCTAGAATGGACTCTTCTCTTTCTCCTTCTCAACATGACAAAATCCTACTCTTCTTTCAAGGCTCAGTTTGATAGTTACCTTCTCGAGAAATCTTTCATGTCTATCAGAATTGACCATTCCTTCCTTTGGGCTTCCACTGCTCTCTGAACAGAAATCAAGATTCCTATAAAATATATTGCTCTTATTTATCTTTATGTATGTCTCCCTGTCAGATCAGATGGTAAGTCACTTGAGGGCAGAATATCTAATCACATCTGTATCCCCAACATGGTGCAGATAGTCAAGAAATAAAAATTTAACTGAATGCATGAATAGATTGGCTCCTTTCATCTCAGGGTTTTTGTGTTTTTTTTTCATATACTTTTTGTGTGTGTGTATGTCAAAACAAAAAGTTATAGCTGGCTTTCCAGAATGTGGCAAGCCATGAATCCAAGAAGCTAAGAACTCACTTTCTTTCAGATTATAAAAATTATTTTCTTAAGGATATAGGAACCCTAGCCCAGATATTGAGAGAGATTGTTGGTGTGAGTCTGTCATCTTTTTCTCTAGGTCTGCCTGCCTAAAGCATCATAACGTCTCTTCACTTAGGCTAGACCTAACTTAATAGGACATAGGCCAAGTTTCTATTACTACTTCTCTGAAGTGGCCCTGCAAAAACTATTAGTCAAACATATTCCACAGCTTATAAATGGAGACACACAAGATCTAAGTCCTTGAAGGCAAAGTATAAGTCAGATTCCTTGAGGTGCCAAGCATAATGTCTGTCTTCTAAAAAATTTGCTTGAATAACTATTAAAGAAAAAAATCATAAGTTTTTGGCATATTTATCTTATATGTAATTAAAATGATTTATAGAAAGTGATAATTTGTTCTCATTTTCATATTTATCCAAGAACTAATGGAGGAAGGGAATGACTAAAAAGATGATCACATATATGAATTAGGATAATCTAATTGAATATAATACATTTTATTCAAAATGACATATTTTTATTATTGGTATCGACCTTTTTAGAAGTCCAGTGCACTCACTATCCATTGTGCCACAGAGCCACCTGTTATTTTCCTTTTTAAAACATCAAATTTTTTGTTTCAACTCTTTGCAATGTTTTAAAACATACATTACTCTCTGCCTTAGTGAATTGAAAACATCATATATAATTGAACATTTTCTTAAGGAATCAGGAATAACAACATAATCTGCTCTTCTAATATACCACAGATATTTAGATGGTTCTATACTTAGGTTGCATGAAGACATGCTGAAGATTTGCTTTCTTGAATTAATCATTGCTATTGGTGTGGCTTTTAGAAATTTACCTCTGTTTCATAAAAGGTAACATTCTATATTTGGCTGTGTAACATTAAGCTTTTCTGCAAATATACACAACTAAATCAGAGGCTGAGACAACATTCTCTGAAAATTTTTCTCATCTATTCTCAGTACCATTATCATCATTGTTCATCAGGGGCTTTCATGTTGGAGAAACTTGCAGACATGGTCTGATTTCAGAATCAAAAACATTTAAACTTCTATTAATTTAAGCAATCTATATGTTGGATTATCCACTCATTATTGTATTAGGTGTCAAAGAATAATGGGTTTAATGGTCTCTTTTTGTCCTTCCACAGTCTCTTACAAATCAAAGGCAAATAAAAATCATATGTAATAAAGCATTATAATTATACACCTAAAAAAAGTGCAATTTCTAATTGTCATAATTTTATTGCCAATTCTCTGTGAACTTTTAGAATATCAATGATAAAAATTACTATAGCTAAGTTGCAATTTGGGAGCTATAGGTAAATTTTGGTCTCTGAGAATATTTATTTCTGGGTTCCTTGTTGAAGGTGACAGATAATGAAGATTAAAACCCTTCATATGATTAACTAGAAATACATTTCATGGGTACTGAAGATAGCAAAACCATGGCGAGCCAGTCATTTAAGTTTGAAGCCACTTCAGCTGTTGAGCCTCTAAATCCAAGTCTTTTCTCAGAGAAAGGAGGCACTAGAAATACCACCTCACTTCTTTGGCCATTATAAAAACATATTTCTTTCCTTGTTTACCATGAGCTTAAGAAATGTATACTTAAGCCCAGGATGCTTTTGGACTTAGATCAGAACATACCTGGCAATCTGCTCCGATAACTTAGGGATGTCAGGATACTTTGATCAAATAACCATTCCCATCTTCCTAGAGTATTCAAATACACAATACTGTCCAGGGGGAAACATGATCTCATTGATCTCTGTGTCTCTTCTAAAAGCCAGCCCAGGGCCTAGCTTATGTAACATATACTTATTCAATATTGTGAGTGTGATACCTCCGTTAATGTGATATTACCTTTTCACTTTCCTCTGAATATCTGTATTTCTCTAAATGTGATCCTATGATTATTTACACTGAAACTACCTGGATGCTTCCTACAATTCAGATTGCTATGTCCCACTTCAGACCTACAAGTCAGAGTTTGCCAGGGCTGAGGGCCAAGAATATGCCATTTTAATAAATAATCTCAGTAATTTGAGAAACATTTTTTTAATTTTTTTAATTTATTTTAATTTATTTTTTTATTGTTAAATTTAATGGGGTGACATTGGTTGGTAACAATCAGACAGTTTCCCAATGGACAACTCCACATCA
>PVKE010036152.1:0-16537 GCA_004027555.1 Craseonycteris thonglongyai | reverse complement strand
TCCCAGTTGGTTGGTTGCCTCTTTGCTTTGTTGATGGTTTCCTTTGCAGTGCAGAAGCTTTTTAGCTTGATAAGGTCCCATTTGTTTATTTGTGCTTTTACTTCCTTTGCCATTGAGGTCATCAGATTCATAAAGTTTTTCCTGAATCCCAGGTCTATAAGTTTGTTTTCTTCTATGCAATTTATTGTTTCCTTTCTTATTTGGAAGTGTTTAATCCATTTTGAGTTAATTTTGGTATATGGTGAGAGGCCGCAGTTCACATTCAGCCTTTTGCATGTGGTTTTCCAATTTTCCCAGCACCATTTACTGAAGAGGCTTTCTTTTCCCCATTGTATATTTTTCTCTCCTTTATCAAAACTAATCTGTCCATAAATTTGTGGGTTTATTTTTGGGTTTTCAATTCTGTTCCATTGGTCCGTGTGTCTGTTTTTCTGCCAGTACCAAGTTGTTTTGATTACTGAGGCTTTGTAGTACAGATAAAAGTCAGGCAGTGAGATGCCCCCCGCTTTATCCTTTTTTGTTAAGATAGCTTTTGCGATTCGTGGTCTTTTGTGGTTTTATACAAATATGATGATTTTTTAATCTATTTCTTGAAAGAATGACTGTGAGATTTTGATGGTAATGGCATTGAATCTGTATATTGCTTTGGGGAGTATGGCCATTTTAACTCTGCTGATTCTTCCAATCCATGAACATGGAATGTCTTTCCATTTCTTTGTGTCCTCTTTAATTTCTTTTAACAGTGTCTTATATTTTTCAGTGTATAAGTCCTTCATGTTCTTTGTTAGATTTATTCCTAGGTATTTCATTTTTTTTTTGTTTGCAATGACAAAGGGAATGGATCTTCTCATCTCTCTTTCTGAAGTTTCGTTGTTGGCACACAAAAATGCAGTTGATTGTCACCTCTTTTTAAAAGTACCTAGTTAGTAGCTCTTAGACTCAGAAGACTATAGCACACAGGGGATGAGCCCAGTGGACTAGGTGGAGGCAGATTTTTTTTTTTTAAGATTTATTTTTATTGTTTTTGACATAGAGAGAGAGAGATACAGAGACAGAGAGAAAGGGGAGGGCCCAGAACAGTCTTCATAGTTGTACATCATTGTTTTTTCCACATAGTTTCATTCCACAGGTGGATGCGGGGCTGCACAGGGCAGGAACTGGGCTGTGGTCTCACCCAGGTGAGACCTGAACTGGGGGCACTCCCTAGTTCAGCATATGGGTCCACACAGGCCAGGGCAGTGATTTGATCCTTGGTCCCCAAGGCTGCAAAGTGAGCCCTTAACCCACTGAGCCATCCTGGCTTCCCCATGGAGGCAGATTGATCCAAGATTTTCATCCAGCTAAAATATCCTGTGATATTCCTTACCTATTTGCAATTTGGTTATTTCTTTTATAAATGAAGATCTAAATATCTACTTCATAACATAGTTGTAAAGACTACACATATAGCACATAATACAGAGTGAAAATGGAAGCTACGATTATCTTGAGAGTGATTATATAGCAGAATTTCAGGTACTTGAAAATTATATAAGCCAAATTATACTTAGAAACTTTGTTGTGCAAACATAAAAGAGAAACAGAGGCAATCATATCTAGTATGTCAAGTTATGAAAGCCTAATGCTCCCATCTCACAAGATGACTACACCGGCCTCCAGAACCACACAGGTGTGGAAGGTGAGAAAGCACATCCTTGATCTGAACATCGACATTATTTCCTTTCAGATCTCTTAACACCCCTTGTCCCTGACACATTCTTTAGTTATATTAAGACCTTCAGTCTGAGTCTAGGCAGCTCTTGCAGGCCTTCGAGTTATGCTCTCCCCTTAAGGCCTTGGTATATTTATTTTATAATCTATTTGGGGAGGAAGAACACTTCTTTTTACACTTATGTGTAATGTAGTTGGGAGACTCAGAATGGCAATTAGATTTTCTATTACTTATGTACCAAAAAATTCAATGACCAAGATGTGGGTAAGAAGGTCTTCATATCATATGCACTTAAGCATGAAGGAGTAGCATTGTTGATGAGTGATGGGAGTGAGGAGGTGGGCAGGGCTCAGAGTGATGGCTAAGGGCTGAACATTTGTTGACACTGCTTTAGAAACTATACTGTAGCTTGGGCACTTAACAAATAGTTTGGGGTACCGAATAGCTCAACAGGTTGAGCGCTTATCTTGCAACTGCAAGATTTGGGGATTGAATCCTGGCCTCAGCCTATACAAAAACACATGCTGAACTATGGTGCAACAAGTAATTGCCAGGATGGTGGCAGAGGTTTTCACTGCCCATGAGGGAGGCCCCCAGTTTGGTTCTGCCTCGTGCAGCTCCACATCCACCTGTGTGGAATGAAACTATGTCAAATAACTAATGATGTACAACTATGGAGACTGCTCTGGGCCCTCTCTCCTTGTCTCTGTCTCTCTCTCACCTTCTCTCAAACAATAGTAATAAAAATAATAGTACTTATGTGGTAATCATTTGCCCAACTGTTTTTCTTCTGAAAGTAGAAGCCAAAATATGCAATATCATTTCCAGTTGTTTGGGCTTCCATCTTAACTCATCAATATCAGTTTTCTTTGCATAACTAGAAGCCGATTCATTAAATGCTCATTTTGCCAAAGGCAAATATGTTCAATAACCAATTGCCAAATTTCCATTTTTGAAAACTATTTTCAAAGGACTCATTTTCACTTTTGCCTTCATGACTGCATACTAAAGAAACGTCAATACATTTTTGCCCCAGCTTCCTGTTGCTACCAGCTGGAAAATGAGAGAAGTGGGGACAGGAGACTGGAATGTAAGGAAAATATTTCACATCGGTAATTATTGAATATGAAAGTGCCTATGAATATTTTATTATGCATGAGATTATATTGACAAGAATTCTTCACATATTCAATCAATATACACTCTGGAACATTTTCCTAAATGTCAGAAATTATTATAATTATTGGCTAACATAATTAATAATAGATTCCTGAAAAATACATAAATAAAAACGCTCCATATTTGACAATATCATCATAATCATATTCCTCTTCTCCTCTGTGGTGTCTCTCCTCTTCTCCCTGATTCCATTTCTCAATTCCCATTTCTCTGCTTTCTCTTTCTTCAGCCTCTTTTTCTCTTTGCCCCTTAGCTCCGTCTGGAATAGTGAAGATTGTGAAAGAAATAAGTCAAACATTCCTTAAAATGCAGTAATGAGGACAAATTCAAAACTCATAAACCACAGCTAAATAGTTGAAAGGTATAAGTAAATTTGATGAGTTGGCTATTAGGCAAATTGGCCTTTCCACTAATTGGCTTTAGGCAAATTGCCCACTGAGTAAATTGACTTCTGATGAGTTCACTTAGGCCCTGTGTGTTCTGGGAAGAGGTAAACTGCTAAAACCATGGAGCCTGGAAAAGATTAGTAGTTTGTATATAAATTGCTTTGGGGACCTACAGGGAAATGTAGTTTGTGAAAGCAACTGTGACCTGACTTAGCTGATCACTTACTAGCTTGGAAATGTAGGTGCTGTTATGTCCAGAACTGATCACTGAACATGACTTCATATCTATGTGTTCAATGGGTACCTCACCAATTTCATTGAACTTAGAAAATAAGGAGAATGAGTCTGGCAAAGTTTATGTGATATGTATGATCAAAGTCACCTTTTAAGTAACTGGCAACAAAGATTATTAAAGTACCTAATTATTACGCTTGGCATATTTTAAAAATATAAAGCATTAAATTATTTTTGTTTGTTTAATGGTCCTTGTTGAAAATCCCAAAGCTATCACTCAATTTCAAAAAGTTACTACGTGTTGAATGTTTTATTTGGTTCTCTTATTTAAACAGCAAAACAACCCTAGAAAGCAAAACACTGCTATTACTTCCAGTTTACAAGGGAAAAATGAATTTAGTGAAGTTTATTTGTTCCTAGTCTTTAAGTTAGTAAGTGAAGATTAGAATTAAAACTAAGTAGCATCATTCAATCTAGACCAGTACTGTCCAATAACTATATAATGTGAGCTACATACGTAACTTTACATTTTGTAAAATTAGTCACATTTAAAAAAAAGGGGGGGGGGAAGTGATTAAATCTCTTAATTTCATGAAATCCTCTATGTATTTCATACTTACTGCATAGTACGTCTCAATTCTGACTAGCCACATTTCAAGTACTCACTAACCACATGTAAGTTGCTGTTATATTGGGTAATGCGATCTAAGCCCTGTTTCTCAAAGAGTGCTCCATGGAGCAGCATAGCTATTACCTGCGAGACCTTTACAAATTCAGGCTCTGACCGACTGCATTTTATTTTTTAAGATTTATTTTTATTGTTAAAGACCAGGTGAGAGAGAGAGAGACAGATAGGAAGAAGAGGGAAAGGGCCCAGAGCAGTCTCCACAATTGTACATCATTAGTTGTGACATAGTTTTATTCTACACAGGTGGATGTGGGGCTGCGCTGGGCAGGGACCGAGCTCGGAGCCTCCCACATGGGAGACAAGAACCCTCACCACCATCTCGGTGCTTCAGTTGCTCTGCAGTTCAGCATATGCGTTTGCACAGGCCGGGGCTGGGATTTGATCCTTGGCAGTTGTGAGGCAAGCGCTCAACCTGTTGAGTTATCCCAGCATCCCAGACCCACCCTGCTTCTACTGAATCAGAATCTTTACTGAACTTGGCTCACACCCCAATTCCCAGTCCTGTGGAAGTGAAGCTCTGCCTGCTTCTTTTTTCATACTCTCAGTGGTTTTTGAATAATTGGAGAAAATAGAGTTATAAATTTCATGGGGGTACTTCAGAAATAAATGCAGCCATAGCAAACATCCTGAAGACTAAAGAACAAGGCTGCACCCTAGAATAGACTCACGGAGCAAGCATGCTCCCAGCATCCTTTTGGTGGGAACAGGATTGACATCATATTGTCTTGCACATAGTTTTGTTGTAAATATATGTAAGTAAAAAGTTATTAAGTAGAAGGGCATATTTTATGTGAAGATGGAAGAATCCAAAACCACTTGTATGCGTGCATATTATATATTACATACATATATATAATACACACAGACATATATATGTGAAGGAAATATGAGGGGTGACCAAGAAAACCCAGCATTGTCTTTCTTTGTGTGAGAAGGATCATGCATTCAGAATTTGTTTCACTGGGTCAGAAACCAAAGTTTTTACCTGGAAGTTCTGAGAAGGTTGCACCATGATTTGTGGCAGAAACATGCTGAATTGTGGCAGATGACTGGTGCTTCCACCGTGACAATGCTCCTGCCCACACTGTGCTGAGTGCTCAACAGTTTTTGATCAAAATTGGCATGACTCCCGTGCCCCACCCTCCTGTTCACCCCATCTTACCCTGAGCGACATTTTCATTTGTTTCCCTAGATGAAAAAGTTCCACAAAGGGACATACCCTGCCAATGTGGAAGTGGTGAAACAGAATACCAGCAGAAGCACTGAAAGGCATCAAAATGGACGAGTTCAAAAACTGTTTTGAGCAGTGGAAAAAATATCACGATAGGTGTATTGCATCAAAAAAGAGTACTTAGAAAGTGACTAAAATTTAAACATGTAAGACTAAGCAGACAGTTTTTTAATAAATAAATTTTAGTTTGGGGGGGTTCCCCCTTATATTCCAAAATGTAAAGGTGGCTCTGAGTTTTGGGGTGACATATGACTAAAATTTTATTTTTTACTGAAGTACAGTATACACTCAGTCAAGTGTGTAAACTGTATTACACACAGTTCGCTTTCTAAACACACATGTCCTATGTCACCATCACCCAGAACAAGATAGAAAATATGCTGAGCAACCCAGAAAGCTCCCCGGAGACTCTTCTCAGCCACTGTGTCTCCTATACCCTCTACACCCCTGCTGAGATAGCTACTCCTCTAACTGGTATCCTAGGGGAGGTTTTTACCTCTCTATATTTTTGCTCATGTTTTTAAATTTTCTACAGTAAATGTAGACTGTTTTTATAATTACTAAGTTGAGCAAAGTAGACAAAAAAGAATAGCTTTATCCATCAGTCTGGGTGTCTCATTAACGAGGAAAGTAATTTTCAGAAATTCCAAAGCAGATGCCAATAGGGAGGAGGTGTGTTAGGTCAGAGGAGATACTTGCCATGAGGTAAAGAGAGCAGAAGGGGGTTTGTAGACATAGGAGGCTCTATGTTGAATGGAGTTCTGAATTTCAGCTCCAGTGCTTTTGTTATGCGTAAGGGTCTGGGCTGCAGAAAATGATTTCATTGCTCTTATAGTCCTTTTGCTTTCTAAGCAGTAAAATAAGATTACAGGTTTCCAGAATTGAATTCTCGCTGATTTGTTTCAGACCCATATATTTCAAACCCATCATTATTCAATTGAGGAGTTTGATGTTCCTGAGGTGAGGCAAATTATTGCCTCCAAAGAGCTTTGCTGGCAGGAAGGAAAATATCAGTGCTATGGTGGTTCGCTAATTACCTTCAAGTCTTCGCTAGAGTCTAAAGCAGCAAGACAGACAGAGACTTCATCACATCTCTGAAACCCTTCAATTTGGAAAGGGGTCTGGTAATAGGGAAGTAAATCTTGCCATAATTGAAGATAAATTGTTATTCTTCAAAGCAGCACCTTCTCTTAAAGTTTTCAAGATTGTGGAGAATTTCTTAGACCCTGAGGTAAGATTTAAAAAGAACTACATTTTCCTGCCTGACACTACCTTCAAACTCTTCTGACAACTAAATAGCAGTTTTTGTGCTTATTCCTGGTGACACTTCACACTAAGCTTGTTCTTTTGTCCCCATATTGTAGAGGCAGATGAGGAAAATGCATTCTCTAGTATAATAAGAAACTAAATTATTTACTAAATAATTAAATAAGTTCCATGTTTGCACTTTAGCCTTGAAAATTACATGTCCTCGCTTCAAAGTTAGCAGACCCCTTGTTAACATGATGTGAAATTATGTTTAATAAGTGAATAAACCAGATATTTGAATTTAAGCAGAACCCAGTTCAAATCACACAAATAATTCTGTTGGATGAATCATGGTTAGTTAATGCTTAAGTATTATGGGTTTGTTTGTTCACCTATAAATTAGAAATGATAATATGCTCTTACAAGATTATTTTGGAGATTAAATTTGAGAAAAACAGGGAAATAATCTAAAGCATTAAATGGACACTCTAGAAAAGTGGGTTTCATCTCTCTGTACCATTAGTGAGGTATCCTAAGGAAAGCATATCAAGGAAAGGAAGAGAGTGATGAAGCTAAGAACACACATTTTGAAATTAGGCACAAATAGTTTCAAATCATGGATCTTCCACATTTTTGCTGGGCAACCCTAGACAAGTTACTTAGCTTCTGTGATCTACGGCATTCGCATTAAAAAAAAAATAGGATTGCTAATTAATTACCAACTTGTAGCTCTTTATGATAATTAAATGATATAAATATTTATAAAGTCTTTGTATTACAATGCCTCATAATTAAAAACAATCAATAAAACAGAATATTTATTATATTGATTAGACCTTAGCTGCTACCATGTTATTTGGAAAAGGAGAGAAGTGACACTAATATTTCTATGTTGCATGAATTATACAGCAATGTGATGATTTCTCTAAATATGAGAAAAATTGGTTGAGCATGATGCCAGAACCTGAGCCACCTTATTGAAAACCTCTGCCCAACATCTACTCCCCACACTGACTCCTGAGACTCAAAGTTCTTCCTTAATTTCTGTGTCCTCTCATTAAGAATCTGTTATTTGAATAAGGATGTATGTAGACTTCTTAACATTATCTGAACTAAGTAATAGATATTCCAGTCTCTAGGAGAGGAAACCCTTGTAAACCATAGAGGGAAATTAAAGGTCTGGTGGTGAACACAATGGTGATAATGTCCAGTTCCAAAAACATGGCCAACCCTGTGGTCTTCGCTCTCGTGAAAGGCCTTCAGTAAAAGGAGAGATCAGTCTTACATCCATTATTACTCATTAGATTGAATTGGCCTTTTGGTGAACCAAATGATACATTATTTTCTATAATCCATAAAAACATCTTCTGTCCTTTGGCAGAAGAATTCATGATCTGAGAGAATGAATATTTCAATGATATCTTTACCTGTGTAATTAAAAAAAAAATAGACTTTACTTCTTAGAGCAGCTTTGGGTTCACAGCAACATTGAGCGGAAAGTATAGCGATTTCCCACTAGCCCGTACACCCCCACACCACCAGCCTCCCCTATTATCAACATCCTGTTCCACAGTGACACATTTGTCATAATCCAGGAACCTAGATTTTTGTCATTGTCACCCAAAGTCTAACGTTTATATAAAAGTTCACTCTTGGTATTACATATTCCATGGATTTTGACAAATGTGTAATGATATTTACACACTATTATAGTATCACATATAACAGTTTCACTGCTCTAAACTCCTCTGTGTTCTGCACATTCATCACTCCCTACACCCTGGTCCTTGGCAACCACTAATCTTTCTACTGTTACCATTGCTTACTGTTTATGAAATATCATATAGTTGGAATCATACAGTGTGTAGCCTTTTCAAATTGGTTCTTTCACTTAGTAATATGCATTTAAGTTTCCTCCATGTCCTTTCATGGCTTGATAGCCCATTTCTTTTTATACGGAATAGTTATTTCATTGTCTGATGGACCACAGCTTATTTATTTTCTTTTTCTATTTTTTAAAGATTTATTTTAGTGTTTTGAGAGACGTTGTGTGTGTGTGTGTGTGTGTGTGTGTGTGTGTGAGAGAGAGAGAAAGGGAGAATGGCCCAGAGCAGTCTCCATAGTTGTACGTCATTAGTTGTGACATAGGTTCATTCCACACAGGTGGATGTGGGGCCGTGCAGGTCAGGAACTGAACTGGGGGCCTCCCACATGGGAGAGGTGAGAACCGTCACCTTTATCCCCATGGTTGCAGTTGTGCTGCAGTTCAGTGTATGGGTTTGCATCGCCGGGACAGAGATTGACTTCACGGACCTCATAGTTGCCAGGCAATCACTATCTTGGCGCCTCCCAAGGCCAGTTAGTTTATCAACCCATCTACTAGGGAATATAAATAAATAAATACCCTGGTGCAAGCTTTTTATTTGGACTTGAATTCTCAGTTCATTTGAATAAATGCCAAGAAGTGAAATTGCTGGGTCATATGATAAGGGTTTCTTTAATTTTGTAAGAAACTGCCAAACTGTCTTCTAAAGTGGCTGTATTATTTTGCATTCCTACCAGCCATGAATGAATTCTAGTTGCTCCACATTCTTGCCAGCATTTGGTATTGTCAGGACTTGTCTGGAACGTGTCTTTATGTCAGTAGTATATATCAATTTGCCTTTTGATTTGTTTATTTAGTTTTCAATTTATCTCAGGAATATATTCTGACATTGATGAAGTTGTTCCTTTCATTTGTTGGGTTTTATTCATTAAAAGTATCAGTTATCGGGAAAGCTGGGATGGCTTAGCGGGTTAAGCGCTCACTTTAAAGCCCCGGGACCAAGGCTCGAATCCCGGTCCCAGCCCATGCGGACCCACATGCTGAACTGGGGTGTGCCCCCAGTTCAGTTCTTGCCGGGGCCTATGTGGGAGGCTCCTGGCCCAGTTCCTGCCCTGCGCAGCCCTGTGCCCACCAGTGGAGTGAAACTATATGAAAAACTATAATGTCAACTATGGAGACTGCTCTGGGTCCTCCCCCTTCTCTCTGTCTCTCTCTGTTTCTCTCTGTCTGTCAAAAATCAATAAAATAAATCTTTAAAAAAAGCATCAGTTATCTTTTTGTGTGGACACCTTTGTCTACCATGAAATATATTAATATGTTAGTCATTTTTTTCGCTATGTTTTATGTGCGTCCTATATTCTATCTTCAGCTTATTTCCCTTGACAGCAATTTGGTTTGTCATCCATGCTTACTTATTTATGTGTGTCTGTTTTAAAACAGTTTTAAATTTTATTTGTAATTGTGAAGTTTTTGTCCTCAATTTATTACTTTAACACTAAAATCTTTATTTTTATTTCATTTTGTTTATTCTTCTCATTCTGTATTTTTGTCTTATCTTTCAGCCCTTGTTTCTTAAATTCACGATCTTACTTTGTTTATTGACATGCTGAGGTACTGCTAGGAAATTTCTCTGTTTTGTGAAGACTTCTATGTTCTTCTAGAATAGACTCTTCATCTGCTTTTGTGGTACTATCAGCCTTTTCCTCATCATTTTACTGCACATGCTTGGAAAGATACATTACACCTTTCTCTTTTTGCAACCTCTTCTCTACCAGGTATGCTTAGCAGCCTGGTGGTTTCTGGGTTTAATACAGAGTAGGTGAATTCTAATGACTCCCTCTTTAATCAAGTTGAGGGCTGTGCCATCTTTTATCATTTAAAACTAAAAGGTATTGTTTATGTGGCAGGGTGGCGGGTAGAATAGATTGAAAATCAGCAAGGTGCTGGAGCCACTCATACCAGTTCATGAGAGCAGGAGGTTTTTAAATTTTAAGTGTTTTTATGAGTCAGTTGTTAAAAAAATATATATATATACATATATATATATATATGCATTATTAAAAATTCAATTATACTAATATATAAATAAATATCTTAAAAACTCATTCTTCCTGATGACTTGATTGTATTTTACTATTATTAAACTATTGAATTCATTTAGTCCAGTTCTTCCACATTTAGTAACACTCCATTTTTTGATTGAATTTGGCCAGGGTGAGAGTTTTTACATCATGTAAATTGGCAAATGCTATACACAAATCATGCCTCAGTATATTATTTTGTTGCTGATCTAGATTCAATCAAGTGATGGAAAGAATGCTAATAATGCAGGCTAAACTTAAATATGTTGTGCTCTTTGCTATTATGTCATGATTAACACAGATAATTGAGAAAATAGGTTTTCAGTACTTGGAAACTACTACCTACCCAATTCAGAAAAAAGTTGTTCATTTTATCTACCAATAACAAATATCTTTGTGCTTTTATTTTATTCTTATTAATAATATACAGAAAAATATCATGAATATTTATGTTGAAAGTATAGTCTTTTTTAAAATTGTTTTTTGACGGAGAGAGACAGAGATAGAGAGACAGAGAGAAAGGGGAGGGCCCAGAGCAGTCTCCATAGTTTTACGTCATCAGTTTTCAACATGGTTTCGTTCCACACAGGTGGGTAGGAGCTGTGCAGAGTGAGAACCAGGTTGGGGCCTCCCGCATGGAAGGCACATCCCTGAGAGCTGGGGGCCAAACTGGGGGCTTCCCCCAAATACTATTTAAAATATTTAACAACCTAAAATACAGGCACTCACTATTCAAAACAGAAGCACTGGATATTAGCCATGTATCCTGCTCCCATGAAAGAATATTTTAGGACTGAAGTAATTCTTCTAATTTACCTAAAAAATTGTTAGTAAGTCAGCTAGCTTATTCTTTTACACTACTTTCAATCCTTTGTTCTTGGTAATCAATACCACTTAATCTCCTTGCCTGCTCTCCCCCAAATAGGGAAAACTTCCAGAGGGTCTCTTCCTTGCTGTCTGCTTTTCTGAAAATATCACCTTTCTCCTCCTCCTCCTTCTTTTTGTTTGTATGTGTTTTTGTTATTGCTATCTCTTTGGCTAAATTTCTTCTTATTGCTGGAGATAATTAGATTGTGAAGTTAGTAATCCTTTTGCCTTTCCTCTCTCTTTTTCTCCCCTTCCTCTAACATTAAGAACCCCAAAGCTTTTCTTTGGCTCTGTTGGGACTCAGAGGTTGCCAGGGTGGAGTTGGTTGTGGAAATTGCTACTTCTCCTTCTGGAACTGATTACAGTAACCATACTTCTACCCTTTTCCAAGGTGGATATGTATTGCAAAATTTCTGTGTGTGTATGTGAGTGTTGATATGTGTGTGTTTGGGGGGAGGTTGTACTTTTCTTTCTCTCACCTGTCCCCTCACTATTGCTCCTGTAGAAGTCAGGAATCAAAACTTCTTGGGTGCTGGCCAAATCCAGTATATTAGTATTCTACGACCAACAACTTAACTACTAATTTAGTACCTCAAACAACCCATAGATTTATTACTTTACAGGGTCTATGGGTTAGAACATGGCTTTGCTGGATCCTCTGCTCACCATTAGTGATCTCGAAAGAAGTTGTTTAATTTATTGATAAATTGCCAGATTTAGTTTCATTGTGGTTGTGTGACTGAGCTCCCCATTTTATTACTAGCTCTCAGCCAAAGACTATCCTTAGCAGCTACAGGCCAACTGCAAGCCCTGTCCCTTGAGCCTCACTTTCCCCCACATGATTGAGTCAGATGTATTTAGGATATATTTTTTGAGTAATTCCAAATCACCTGGTTAGTAACAATCATGTGTGCGATATTCCATATTTACAGTGTTAGGCAGGGAAATTAGGCAGGCATCATGTGTGTTCACACAGGGTGGGAATTTTGGGGGGAGTGTTTAGAAATTTGCACACCACACTCAGCCTTAGTAATTTTTTCATATTTTCTATAGTCTTAGGATTGCTGCTTATCTATGTTAACTAATTTTTGTTTGATTGCTTGATTTTTAAAAAAGTGTTTATTTTGTTATAAGAAAAGGAAGATTTTGAGGTTTGGTTTTACTCTATTTTAGTCTTAAATCAATAACTGGGGATTCCGGGGTGATTCAGTGGGCTAAGTGCTCTCTTTGCAGCCCCAGGGTCCAAGCATCAAATGCCAACCCTGGCATGTGCAGACCCATATGCTGAACTGGGGTGTGGCCCACTGTTAGGTTCTCGTCAGGGCAAGTTTCCCATGTGGGAGGCCCCGGTTCGACCCCCAGCTCATGGGGGCATGCATCCTATGTGGCAGGCCCCAGTCCAGTTCCTGCCCTGTGTGGCTCCCCACCCTCCTGTGGGGAATGGAACTATGTTGAAAACTGATGATGTACAACTATGGAGACTGATCTGGGCCCTCCCCACTTCTCTCTGTCTCTGTCTCTCTCTGTCTCTCTATCAAAAACAATAAAATAAATCTTTAAAAATTAATAATTGCTTTCTTTATTTTTAGTTATAATTTAATGAGTTAAATACATTTTACATATCATGGGACAATATTTATGCAATACTTTCTAGTGGGTTTTTGGAAATCCCTTTTATTTCTTTCTTTTGTTCCTCTTTCCAAACTTTCCAAACTGAATTTAATCTTGCAAAAAATAAAATAAAATAAAATAAAATAAAATAAAATAAAATAAAATAAAAGGAAAGGAAAGAAAGAAAAAGGAAAGGAGATCAACCCTAGAATGAAGAATTCCCAGGAAGGTATGATGTAGGTAGAGTCCTCATCAGAAAGGAAAAGCAAGTAGAAAGCTGTCATATGGGAGGAGAAAAAAGAGTTCGAAGGGTCCGTACTGAAGTACAGAGGAAGCCTGAGACGTTCCGTAACCCGCTACTCCCTCTGGCAGGCCCCAGATACATGGAGAGCAAAGCCAAGGACAGGACGCACAGTGGTTGAGAGAGTGTCAGTGGGGAGGAAGAAGGTGACGGCTGCATTCCTGACAGTCTGTATTGTAAGTAAGAGCCAAACTGGTGCCAAGGTAACGGTGTGAAGAAAACAAGTCTTTGCTGTGCCAACAGGCCAACCCTTGAGTTACAGCATCTGCAGACCCTTCTGAAGTAAATACAAGGAGGGCAGAGCCTGATGACTAGAGAACAGGCCCAAGGAGCTATATTTCACCTGTGGGTGCGTGGAAGCCATGAAGAAAGGCTGTGTGGAGATAGGACTCCCTGAAGCCACGTGAGCTCCTCCTCCTGTGTCCAAATGCCATCTTGGGAAGAAGGTAGGGGGAAAAGCTCTTTCAGGAAGAAATATAAACCTCAATTTACTCCCCAGTGAGACTGTACAATAGGGGAGACTTTACTTGTACTTGGAAAATTTGAAATTATTTTTGTCATCAATGGAAATATAAGGGGCAAAAAAAGTTTATGTCATATTTGTTATAGAAATAGAGAAGCTAAATCCCATGTATAACACAGATTGTATTGCCTTAAATTTTGACCCTACTCTTTGTGCATTATCTCATTTAACCATTCTGTAAACTCTATTATTCTTCTCATTTTACAGCAAACAGTACGGAGATTAAAGAAATCTAGATCATTTGGGCAATATTGCAGAACAAATGTCATAGACATAAAACTCTATTGGAAAATTTGCTAAAGTTGCCTATTTTAATCATATATATATATAAATTTCTGTGATGATTTAAGTGACACCAACATGGGCTTCAATTAGTCAGTGTATGTGTTTGTCTTTGGGATTCCCAGCCATGCACAAATGTTAACTTTATAGTTTAAAAGAGAATTGAATGGCTAGGTGGTTTTCTTTTTCTCTGTGTCCATATAAGTTGTTTAGGTATTGATCCTGCCTACAGATTAAAAAAAAAAAATCAGGTTATAATGACGATGCTTTCTTTAGGGATGCCAGGATACTCCAGTGGTTGAGCACTTCCCTCACAATTGTGAGGTCCAGGATTTGATTCCTGCCCTAGCCCATGCAAAACCCCATATGCTGAACCATGGAGCAAATGGTAATCATCAGAATGGCTCAGCGATGGAAGTTCTCACCTCCCATGCAGGAGACTCCCAGTTTGGTCCGCCCTGTGTGGCCCCACATCCACTTGTATGGAATGAAACCATGTTACAACTAGTGATGTACCACTATGGAAATTGCTTTGAGCCCTCCCCACCTTTTCTCTCTTTCTTTCTCTCTCTTAAACACATACATACCTTCTCTCAAATAATAAAATAAATCTAAAAAAAAGCCAGATATTTTCTTTAGAATCCTTCTTTTCCCTCACAGTGGTATTACATGCCTCTTCTTTGACTTTCTAGTGTTTGGTGTTGTATAGTACCCTTTATCTAGACCTCCTATGAGTATTGTGTAAGAATGCTAGTCCTAGGAGGCAGAGGTGGGGTTAAAATCACTTTATGAGTCAGTGGTGGCCCTGACAGCATTTCTGTATTGTAAATACAGATTGCCAAAATTCTTCTAGATTGGAGCTCCCAGTCCCCAGACCACGGACCAGTACTTTTTAAGAACCTGGTCACACGGCAGCAGGAGAACGAAGGAAGCTTCAGCTGTATTTACAGCTGCTCCTCATTGCTCACATCACTGCCGGAGCTCTGCCTCCTGTCAGATCAGCATGGGCATTAGATTCTCAAAGAAGCTCAAACCCCATTGTGATCTTTGTATGTGAGGGATCTAGGTTGTGTGCTCCTTGAGAATCTAATGCCGGATGATCTGAGGTGGAGCTGAGGCAGTGATGCTAGAGTTGGGGAGCAGCTGCAAATACAGATGAACATTTTTCCAATGTAATAATAATAGAAATAAAGTGCACAATAAGTGTAATGGACTTGAATCATCATCAAACCTTCCCATACCCCCACTCCATCCATGAATATATTGTCTTTCATAAAACCGGTCCCTGGTGCCAAAAAGTTTGGGGATATTGCTCTAGATACTATATCCTGAAAGACTGGAACTGCCTTGGCAGCTATGTAACTATTTCATTCTGTCTTTAATCATCTCATTTCTGATTGTTTTTCATTTCTTACTCTGAGCATCAGTTATTTTACCCAGAGGCAAAAGTGCTTGACTTACTAGGCTAAACCATGGTAGGCATATACTTACTACTGCTTTTAATATTGGTCTGAGTGCTTTTTACTAACCAATATCAACCTAATAAATTTAATTAAAAAAATGGTCTGAGTGAGTGGAAAATTATTCAGATGTTTCTATTTCAACTGTATGCAAATACAACATAGAAATTTAAATGTTCTGGGAAAATATTTTTTCATGTGTTAAAATGTATCTATCGGGGAAGCCAGAATGGCTCAGTGGGTTAAGCACTCACTTTGCAGCACCAGGGACTGAGGATCGAATCTCGGCCCCAGCTCGTGTGGACCCATGTGCAGAACTGGGGAGTTCCCCCAGTTCAGTTCTCTCTCTGTCTCTGTATCTCTCTCTCTCTCTAAAAATAAATAAATTAATTAATTAAAAAAAAATTATCTATCTCCCAGCATAATCTATTTAGGGATGCACAAATGCTTAGCTCCAGCCTAAATATCTGGCCAAAATTTGCTCTTTAATTTTAGCTTTAGCTTCAGCTTCAGCTCCAGCACTGGACTTGAAAGATTCAGGCTGAAGATTCATGTGCAGTTTCATACCTTTCCTGGTATCCTTAAATGTGAGGTAGTCAGAGTTGTGTGATTACATAGGTTACCATCATATCTAAACAGCATAACCAGGTCAAGAACATGAGTGAGGTATTTAATTCTGATTCATTGTTCATATAAGAATGTTTACTTTCAAATATAAGTACATATTTTAGATGTATCTTGAAGTGAAGAGTCTTCTTATGTGGTTTATATATGCTAAAACACTAATGGACATTTGAAAATAAATGTATATTTATTGTTTTAATCATAAAATACTACAATAATTAACAATGATTTTGGAAATTGTTAATGTTATATACCAAATATTGTATAGTTGCTATGAACTTTTAAA
>PVKE010036151.1:0-16537 GCA_004027555.1 Craseonycteris thonglongyai | reverse complement strand
CAAAAAAAAAAAAAAAAAAAAAAAAAAAAAAAAAAAAAAAAAAAAAAAAAAAAAAAAAAAAGAAATGTGAGTAAACCGGCCTTCAGTGGATTCTAGCCCCGCATCTTCAGGCCACCCCAGCAGATGCACAAATGGCACACAGGTGAACCCTTCTGAACCCTTCCCCAACTGCAGATTCATAAGCAAATAAAAACACTGTTATTATCAACTCACTAAGTTTTGAGCTTAGTAACTAGAACACAAACTCAGGCCTGAATGAATTTCACCTGAAACAAAAGAAAGTTTATGCTTTGCTCCCTATTTGATCCCCAAATGTAGGCAGAAATAAAAAATATACATACATCTTCCAGCAGTGACGTCCTGCTGCAAGGTGCTTATATACAGCTGCAGGGTCAGCTGCGGGGCTGAGCCCAGGAAAGCCTGGATCACCGATGCCCGGCTGAACGCAGATCGGTGGGTGAACAGCTTGCCCTCTGCCTGGCCCACTTCCTTCTCAATCTCCTCTGAGAGGCCATTTTTTGGAATCTGTCGCTTCTTGGTGATGCTGACATAAGGCTCTTCGATGTGGTTGGACTGACAATAGATGCACAAGACTTCAAAACACCTGGAAACAAATCAGCAAGTCATGATAATCAGAGGCAGACAGGATTCTGTCTCTTCTCAGCTAGCCCGCCTACACTTAGCCTGGTTCTCAAAGCCTTGACCTGGCTACTCTGGACTGTAGCCCCTCCTCTAAAATCATCCACTCCAAAGACCAGTTCTGAGCACACAGTCCTCTTGAGGTCCTCCAGTGGGCCAACTGGAACTGAGCATGAACCAATTGAGAGGTGACACTGGAGCCCACTGAGGCAAGGAAAGCAAATGGGAAGTGGTTCTGCCTCCAGTGACACAGAAAAATGTTCAAGTTCCCTTCAAACACTTAGTAGCTGTGCAGCTCTGGGCAAGTCAATTAACCTTTGAGCCATCTCCCTCAATTATAAAGTAGAGATAATACCTACTTTGCCACACTGTTACAGAGATAATACAGTATATGTGTTTATTATACAAACACACACATATATATATACATATAAGGGCAGGCTGATAAATTTTGCCTCCACTGTAATATTTTTTGTTACATTAGACATATATGAATATAACTGTTTCCACGTAGTCACATGGAATCTCCCCTCCTTTATTCTTGGCCTTGCATACACAGATGCTTACGTTTTTCACTAAGTGCACATCAAAATGGAAGTGTTCTGACATTCAGTTCAAACAACATGCTGTTAAAAGTTCTCTTAACCGCAGAAAAATTTCCTCTAGTTGTCTTTGTTTCTTTGTTTGAAATTTTTGAAAAAGGAAAAAGAAGGGAGGAGTTCTTAATGAAGATAATTACAGGTGATGACACTTGGGTCCATCATTATGACCATGAGAGCAAAAGTCCATCCCTGGAATAATGCCATAAGGGGATCACCTCAGCTGGAAAAATTCAAAACTCAGGCCTCCGCAGGGAAGGTCATGTTTACTGATTTTTGGTCTGAACACTCCTCCATTTCGATGTTCACTGGGTGAAAAGGTAAGCATCTGTGTGTAAGTTCAAAAATGATGGAGAGAAGGGGATGGCGGGATGACTCAGTGGGTTAAGCGCTCACCTCACAGCCCCAGAGTCCGAGGATCAAATCCCAGCCCTGGCTCATGAAGATCCATATGCTGAACTGGGGTGTGGCCTCCAGTTTGGTTCTCACGGGGCGAGCCTCCCATGTGGGAGGCCCTTGGTTTGGCCCCTAGCTCTCCGGAGCATGCCTCCCACTCAGGAAGCCCCCAACCCAGTTTGCCCTGCACCACTCACCACTCAACTATGTGGCATAAAACCATGTTGAAAACTGATGATGTACAACTATGGAGACTGCTCTGGGCCCTCCCCCTTCTCTCTGTCTCTGTCTCTCTCTGTGTCAAAAACAGTAAAAATAAATCTTAAAAAAAAAAAAAGAATTATGGAGAAGAAAAAACATGACTGCACAGAACTGGTTATACCCAGATGTCTAATGTAACAAAAAAATATTACAATGGAGGGAAAATTTATCACCCTGCCCTCATACATATATAGATATCTCTCTCCATCTTTTGGCTTCCCTGGGCCACAACGGAAGAAGAATGTCTTGAGCCACACATAAAACACACTGACACTAACAATAGCTTATGAGCTAAACAACTAAAGAGAATCTCATAATGTTTTAAGAAAGTTTACAAATTTGTGTTGGGCCACAATCAAAGCTGTATTGGGCTATGTGCAGGCTGCAGGTTGGACAAGTTTGCCCTAGAAGATCACAAGATATTTCCTATCTCTCTGCTCACTAAGTCCTTATGGAACCTGATTAAAGTAAACCACGCCTGGGAACCAGCCAGCTATGTCTTACCGTATTTATGGAATCTCATTCCTACCCTAGTGATGAAGCCTTAAACAGTCACCTTTCTAGACTGACAGAGTCAGTCTTTTAAACTTAAATTTTAAAATTGGATTTTCCTCTTTAGGTAATGGCATGGGTACCAAAGGAAGACGAGTACTGATGTGTGTGATTTATATTAAAGTATACATACATACACACTCACAAGTGGAGTAATGGATAATGTGTGAAATAGATGTTAATTACAGAATCTAGGTGGTTAGTACTTGGGTGTTCATGGTACACTTCTTTTAAGTTGTCTTCTGCATGCTTGAAAATTTTCATAATAAAATGCTGGGGAGCATGGGATTTTCCTAGGAATAAGAAAAATGCTCACGGTCTTAGGTTTAAAATCATTAAAGGATTTTTTTTTTCCTAAACATGCATTTTTATAACAACCTTATAATGCTGTTGAAATATTTTATAGCTCCACTTGTTTTATTGAATGTTGTTAACTTTGTACTCTCACCCCGAGGCAAATGCAGACACCTCCCTGATGAATGAATACAAAGTGAACATATTTTGTGATTATTACTTTTATTCATTTGTTCTGAAAGAAAGTAAACAGCTGTGTGGCTGTGTGTGTGTGTGTGTGTGTGTGTGTGTGTGAGAGAGAGAGAGAGAGAGAGAGAGAGAGAGAGAGAGAGAGAGAGAAGGGGGGCATAGCATGTAAGTGCGCAAGAGTGTGAAAGAGAAAGGTATGCGCCATTTTGGTGGGGTGGGGTAGGGGTCACAGGCACATGAACACATTACATGAAAAGATGTAAAACATTCTGTACCACTTTGTTCAGCTGAAAATAATAAAGGTCAGGTTATGAGTTCAAATTCAGCTGATCCAATTGAATTTGCTCTAAGGAAAACTCTAATCTACATGGCAAAGGACTGTTTGAGGCCTAGCAACTTCACACCACTGACCACAAGGAGTAGAATAAACTGACTATTGTCTTCATTCTCAAATATGTGATGAATGCAGGCATACTTTACTAAATGTTCTGGGGAATACAAAGACAGCTGGATACCCCTGCCTCATTCAGAGGTGTTCACAATCTAAATGAAAAAATGGAACATACATATAATAAGGATAATAAACAGTAATACAATTAATATTTACAGGGTCTGGCAGAAGTAATGCCATAATGTCATAAGACTTGCTTTGTGACATTGTTATGTTAATTGCACACTTATGATTTTGTAATAAAGATTTGGTATGGATTACCGGCTCATAAAAAAGAGGTATTAATTCTGCCGAGATGCTACTCCTGCTGGACCCTGTATATAGCACTTTCAGTTTATAAAATACTTCTTATATATTAACCCACTTCCAAAAAAAAAAAAAAAAGCCTATTGCAAGAATTTGAATCATGGAATTATTTGTAGTAATAGCAAAATTCTAGGAATACTCTAAAAGTCCCAAAATAAAACAATGATTAAATAAAGCATAACAGATAATCAATTAAATATTATCTAGTCCTTAGAATTAGCAGTATACACATATAACTATAAAAAATATTTACTATACTGTATTTAGTAAGTAAAAGGAGTGCATCACAATAGAATTTATATAGGAAATTCCATTTTTCTATAAACAGAAAGTTACATATGTATAAAAATATATACAAATCTCATACACCCATACACAAACAGTGGAATGTTTGAGCTGACTCATACTGACTCAAGAGGCTGTTAAGTAGTCAGGAATTTTGTAAGCCAGTTATTAAACAACTGGTAGCCTGCAATAGGCCACGATGGCAATATTTACACCACAGAGCTCAGCAAACACTGCAAATTAGGGCTTTTCTCCTCATGACAGTTTACCAACTCACTGCTGTAAAAATACTAGTAAGGGTACAAAACAAAATGTTAAGAATTTTTCTCTTTACACAGTCAAATCAAAAGCTTTTTTTTTCTTTTTTTTAATTATGCTTATCTATTTCTGTTCTTCTATCATTTCAAAACAGATGTTTTACCTGAATAAAATCAGGCTTAGAATGTTTAAAGACTATACAAGCAAACAAAACAAACACCAGCACATACTTAGAGTTGAATGAATGAAATGAAGGTTGAGAGGAGAAAGCACGTTCTCTTGATGCTGAGGAGGGAGCTGTATTAAACAGGAAACACAGAAATGAAGATGAAAATTCAGTGTGTACCAATGGAAATGAAATAATGTCCCAGACTGAGCTACACAGATGTGTTCTTGAAGTCTAGGTGGATCACCTCGCAATCCACTATTTTTCCTAACTAATACATTTATCATAGCATAGAGTATTACACATAGTAGGTGTTTAATAAATTTGTGAAAGGCCCTAATACTTATGGCTACTTACCACTACTGGTTAAGAAAACTGATAAGGAATAAATTACTATTTCTTCTTGGAATTCTCCAAGACTCATCCAATTACTCCAAAACTGTTTTGTGTTCTTTTTTTCTTTTTTCTTGAGAGGTTGTCTAAATATAGCCATAAATTAAATATTTTCATCAAAATCATTCAAGGCAGTTTTTCAGTAAAATGTAGACCAAGTATGTCCAACCTGCGGCCCATGGCTTTGAATGCAGCCCAACACAAATTCATAAACTTTCTTAAAACATTATAAGACTCTTTTGTGATTTTACTTTTAGCTCACTAGCTATCACTAATGTTAGTATATTTTATGTATGACCCAAGATAATTCTTCTTCCAATGTGGCCCAGGGAAGACAAAAGGTTGGACACCCCTGACATAGACTAAAGGTTGGCAAACTTTTTCTGTAAAGCATTTATAGAGTAAATATTTTAGGCTTTGAAGATCATGGTCTTTATTGCAATTAATCAACTCTGCCACTGTAACTCATATTCAGTCATACACAGTACATAAACGAGCATGGCTGTGTTCCAATAAAACTTTGCAAAACAGGCAATGAGGAAGATTTGGCTTGTGAGTCACAGTTTGCCAACCCCTAATGCAGATAATCAGCGGGTTGACCCATTTTTTATTTTATTTTCTTTCTTTCTTTCTTTCTTTTTTTTCTTTTTTTACTTTTTCTCATTTTCAAGCATCATAGTGGAAAGAATTCATCCCTTAGCTGAAATTATGCATGTTAGTGTCAGCACAAATAACCTGTGGTAACAGAAAGACACTAAGGTAGTTGATAAAAACACATTTTCAAAAGAAATACTATGATTTCCTACACACCACATTTATCTTCATATGACACACATGCTTGGTGAGGCCACACAAGAACCAAACTGGTTAAATAGAAAGTGCCATGTGACCTTTGAAAAGCCACTTGCATAATCTCACTGAGCCTCAATTCCTCAACTGTGAAAAAAAGATAATGACAGTTACCTCACAAGGTTTTACAGTGGATGGAATGAAATACTATGTAAAAACACTTTGCAAACAAAAAAAGAATATTATTCAAATTTAGGTTATTGTTATTTTAAAGTCTTTTGAAAGTTTATTTACTATAGAGAAATATCATGATGAATCATTTTGCAATGTCCTATAAAATATTATTGTTAACTTCTTGGCTTTTTATAAACCCAGATTTTCATGTACCAGTTTTCTTCATTATATCAACAAATAAAAATGGAAGAAAATTCCTTGAAGTAGTAACTCATTTATATCTATTCCTTCTCCCAATTAACTTGTAAAATTAATATGGTTGTAAAAATGATAATTAAATTTGGTTGCCATGAGATGTTTCTCCCTGATTTTACAGAATATTATCATTCACAATAAGATTGTTCTTAAAATAGAAAAAAATAAATTTAAGACATTATTCTATGTTCTTATTTAAACCTAGCCTTAATGAGAAAACAACCATACAAATTGAAACTCCAGTTTTAAATATAAGTCTAATATAAATGAAATATGGTGCTCTTCTAACGCTTCCCTATAGGAAAGCAGCAGCAAGGCCTAGTGTATAGTATTTTGCCCATAATCATTAGTGTGTAATGCAATGCAATTTAACTAAGGGAATTTAAAAATAGCATCTCACCTAAAAAGAATATGGGCTGGGATAGTTAACATGCACCCCAAAGTAAATAGAGCTAAATTTTCCAAAAACAATTTCAAAATATTACTAAATCTAATGAATAAGGAGGGGAAAGAAACACCCCTTTGTATGGTAGAAATAATGTTGAACCTTATGTAAAGTTTTAGAGTTAAAACAGAATCATTCAGCAGGAAGAACTTCCAATAAGATATTAAAATCATGCTAACACACAACATCAAATTGCTTTTTTGTCATCTGGAAGCTAGGAGACCTGGAACCTCATTTTGTGTTTCTCAGCTCTAAGATCATGGATCCAATATCTCCTTGAAATAAACCAGGTGCATTAGAATAAGAGTCCTTGTTGATGGAAGAGGGTTGTTTGTTGCTTTGTTTTTTGTTTTACCCCCCCCCCCCCAAGACAATGATCCATTTAGAATTTTCTGGAAATATATCTTTTTATGGTGTTGAAACCATTTATATAGCTGAGAAGTTTTATCTCTTCAACACATCAACCTTTTTCTTTAATGAAGTTAAAATATTTTACTGTAAAAATTGAAAAATGTAGGGAAATATATAATAAAGAAGAAAATTATGCACTTTTCCATATTTTTCAGGAGAAAATTAAAATCACTCATAATTCCACCATCCAGAAATTATCACTCTTAACAACTTGGTATATTTCCATGAGCTCAGGTTTGTATGTGTCATCTGTTTTTACACATAATAGTATATCATTAGCTTTGTCTTAGGTCTCTCTTAGTATTTAGACACATTTTTAAACAGCAGAAATGGTAGGGTATTATCATTTACCTGGATGGGTAGTTAGATTGTATTTTTAAATTTTGCCAAGATGACCAATCTTTCTTAATTCAAGGCAGAACCACTGATAAAGTGTACTCCACACTCCTCTGCCTTGTTTCCGAGTGTAAGGGAACATAATTCACTCAACTCCATTTCTAAGAATCCTTGTGAATGTGGTCTAGGGTCTCATTCTCTTCATCTCTAAAATGGGGACAGTTACATATAATTCATAATGAGGATTCAATGAACTGAGGCACATAAGCACCATGCCATCTAGCACAAGAAGCATTTGAGAAATGTCAGTTTCCCTTTCTCTGTCCCGTTACTTAAACATCATCCAGCAATGAGCTTTCTTTTCACAGATGAGGTTTAAAAATGACAAGTTTCTTGCCCAAAGGCAAATCACATTGATTTTACTGAATGGGAATACAATTAGGACACTGGCCTCCTTGAACAGGGGAGACTCTCTCACTAAATGGTTCCAGGATGCAGGACATTTAAAATTCCCCACTCCCTTTCTCTCTTCCTCTCTTTCCCTCTCCATTTCTTTTTCTCTCTCCCCTTTTCACCCTATCCTCACCATCCCTCTCTTTTTCCCTAAGTCTTCCCTTGCTCTCAAGGTGTCAGTAGCAACTTCTTACTTCTGCCAATGTACCCTTCTCTTACTATCTAGAATTTCACAGCTTCTAGAAAATTAGTTCATCAAGTTTGTCCTGCCTTTGTGTAAACTACAAGCTGGTACTCTGAGTGTCAGCTGGGACGACTGTCTTTAATACAAAGTGCAGGGTTTTATAACAGGAGTCTGTAAAGCCCATCTTGCTACTCAATTTAGTTTTGTTGAGCAAGGAGTGGATGTAAGGAGAGATATTTCCTGGTAGGAAAGGTTGCTGGCTAGCTGAATTTTCTGGCAACTAAGGTATGTCTCTGGTCTTGCAATGTCTTCCAATTCCTCTACCACCTATGTCTAAAGTTCAATACTATACATTTATTTCTAATCCAGATAGAACCCCTTTGTTTTGCTTTTCTTACAGAGATGAAAGATATCAAAACAACACATTTAAAACTCTTTTCATGGTCCTTTGGATAAGCCAAAGTCTACTTCATTACCATGTATTTCTCTTGCTGTGTTAATAAAAATTAATTTCCAGCAATTAAATTTTTCTTTTAACACATCACAGGTTTTTGTCTTCGTGGCACATTGTGTTTCAACTTCAAGGACTAGGTTCATAAGTCAGGCAGAGCCAGAAGATGTTCTACAACCCCTGCTTCTACATACAAGAGAAAATACTGATGCGTGAATCTCTAGAGTTATGTATGACAACTGGATAGATTAATATTTGTAAAGTGCTCAGAACAGTGTCTGGCACACAGTAAAATCCACGTGTTTGATAAATTAAATTGAATAATCTGTCCCTGCTTTTGTTCTCACAGCGATTTAGGCCACATTTCCCAAGGGTTTGTCACAACACAAGCCAATCCTGCCAGATCCCACCTGACCGCAGAGAAATCTTGGATTTTAGGTGGTAGAACAACGACATAAAATTGCCTTTTTTTTTTTTTTTTTTGTCGGTCAAATTTTGTTGAATGTTGGCAATTTCACAAGCGTAGACCTAACAGGAATGCGGCACGCCCAGTTTTATTGCCACTATCCCAGGATTCTGTCGCGTTCTAGGACTGGAACGGTAGGGCTGAGGGACAAGGCGGGCTGGTCTGGACCCGTTCCCACCACCTGCCCCTCCGGGAAGACCGCCCCCCTCAGCCACGGCGGATGAGGGAGGTGGCTAGGGTCTGCGGCCTGAGGCCCGCGGATCCGCACGCACCTGAACAGGGGGCCGAGCTGCAGCAGGTGCAGCAGCAACACGAGAGGCCGGTCGCGGCTGAAGTCACGGTGAACGAAGAGAAGCGTGAGCTGCACGAGCGTGCAGGGCAGCAGCGAGAAAAGCAGCGTCAGTGCCTGCCACATGCCGTCCCCGCCCGAGCGGTAGGTGCTGCTCAGGTACAGCGCCACCGTCGTCTCGGCCACAAACAGGAACACGGACGCCAACACTGAGCCCGGGAATTTCATCTCCGCGCGTCAGCGGCGCGCACCTCTGGCGGGCGCGGTGGCGGCGGCAGACCGAGGGCTTCCTGGCATGCCCGGCCCCGCCGGCTCCCGCGCTCTGCGTTGCCCGCCGAGGGCCCGGGGCCCGGGCGCTGGAGCTGGGCCTGGGGGCACCCGAGCCGACTGTGATGGGGCGGGGAACGCAGTCCAGCTGAGGCACGCCCACGCGCACCGTGCGCCGCCCGTGCGCCAGAATGCCCACGGCGTCTCTGCGGTGACTGTCCACGGGCGGGTCGCGAACCCGCGCCGTACGACAGCCCGCGCAGGAACCCCAAAGGCTCCCGCGGCTCTGCTGGCCCCGCGCGCAGCCGCTGGGTCCTAGAGCCCCTTGGCCGGCGCTCGCGTTAGAAACCGTTCACACCCTCTGGAAAACTGCAACCAACGGGGCCAGAGTTTAGGGGTCTGGATGCCTTTCCAGCCCAATCCCTATTTTCTGGGCCTAGGGAACGCCCAGTTCCTCACAGAGCCAGCATTTCCTGTCATTTAAAAATAACCTGACCACACAGATGCTTTTCAAAGTATAAGTACATTCTCATGCACCCAGTATTTACCTTTTCGCTGAACCAAATAAGCTTGCCCCTCAGCTTTCTAAGTGGTGTGAAGCGTTGCTTCCAATGATGAAAAATCATCAGAGACAATCCTTAGTAGCTAAAGCCTTCTCTCCCAGAAAAAAACTGCCTACAAAAGGTATTCCTCTATAACTGTGACTAACTCAGACAGGGTAAAGATCAGGGCCTAATAAGGAAATGGTTTCTAGCTTCACATACCTCTACTTGGTGGTGTGTGCCAGCCCCAAGACTAACACAATTCCTTTTCACTCATTCTGGGCATCAGGATGAGCTCAGGCCACCTTTTCTGTCAGAGCTTGAGCAAGCCACTCAATCTCCAGAAAATTCAAATCCTAACCTGTTCCATAAGGGATTAGACTAATAGTGACATGATCCCCTTCCCTGATGAAATTAGGCGATTTCATAAATCTGCAGGCATCTCTGGCATTTTTCTACCTAGAAAAATGATGTCAACACAAATAGAATGTGGAGATGTGGTAGGAATCAAGACAAAAGTTGTAAAGGGCGAGAACATGAAGGGCTGTTTTTCTTCATTCTTGTGTGGCATGAGAAAATCTATTCATACGGGTTAAGGGAAGGATTCAGCAGACAGCTGAGAGGTGCCTGGCCCATTCTCTAAAAGGATTACTAATGTCTATTTATAGAACCTAGCCAGCCACTATGCTGGATCAAGATACACACACTGCCACAAATACAGAATAGGCAGCAACACTCCACACAGTATTTTTGTAATATTTTATTTGACACGGTGTTAAGCTTTAAAGGAAAAATTAATATGTATCTTAGAATTATTAATTAGAGCACACTCAATATTTAGCATTAAATTTTATTTTAAGGCAAAGGATTATCACAGGTTTTATATTATTAAGTAGACTATACATAAACGGGGGGAGGGGGTGATAAGCCAATAAATAACATCACTTTAAACACTATAGAGTCCAGTTTATGGCTAATTATTTTCTACAATACAAAATGCAGAAAACACATTTGGAAAGATCACAGTGTTTAGAACGTTGTAAGAGCAGTTTAAAAACAGTAAGGTGCCTCTCTAAGCTTCTGACTGAATCCTGCTTCTAAAGAGATTTCATTATATCACACACTGTAAGCGAGCAACATCAAATGAGCAGCACTTTCCCCGCCAAGAACAACCAATAACAAAAGCTAAAATCTGATGAGCATTTACAAGTTGATACTTCTCAGTCTGCACACCACCTAACTTGCCCCAGTGACTATGTTTTTATGTGTTATCATTTGCCTTTTTGTCCTTGAGATAAAATGTATACACTCCAGGTTATAATTGCTAGTTTCCCTGTCAAATATCTAAGTGAATTTTGACTAAAGGTCCATTTAATATCACATATTGCATTATACTTTCTTGCTAGGACTGAAATAGTCATTATTTTTTAAAAATATATACATAATAATAGACTTATAGAAAGTGATTTTTTTGGTATATTATATTTAACAGACCAGAACACTTCAGAATTTACTTTTATTATAAAATATAGTACTACAACATTTTGTGATACAGTAAAATATCTGACAGAATCTTCTGCTCTAAATTTAGACCTAACTGCTACAGATATGTCTTTGAAAGCAGCAAACAGTACCCCTAAAGAAATATAATAATTATCATAGGGTCATAGGACTTGTTTTTGGCAAAAAGGCATTTTTGAAGAAGCTTCCTGTTTTCTGTGCAAGACTTTCAAAATTTTAGTTATACACTACAGATAACAGGTGTTGGATTTAGTGCTAATGGAAATTAATAGGATTTTAAAGGAATAATAACTAATCTCTATCATTAGGCTTTTTTATCATAATTTTGTTTTTAGCTCTACATTTGTGCTGAGACATATCTATTGCAAAGAGTACAATTTTATTAAAATACTAATTTATTGACCAGTTCTTCAAAATTCAATAGTACTTTAAATAATAGCGTGTATTCATTCCTAGATATAATTAGGAATAAGCAATTATATTTTATTGACAGATTGTTCTTTTGAATCCCCCCAAATAATTAAGGAAATGCACTAGTTCCCTGGTGAAATGCATCATGAGAAAGGTGAGCCTTTTTCCTCTAATGATATAATCATATTTCTGTAACTATTGCGAATTGTGGAAAAAAAATCTTTTTCATGAAGTAAATTCTATTCATTTGGGAAATGTACATTATGAAACTAACATGTGGTGCTTGACTATTTCTGTATATGGCTTTGCAAAATATTTCCCCTAATAATTGGATTCTACAAATCCATTTTTAAAATGTTTGTTAATTTAGCGCCATTAAACCCATGAAATTAAAATTCCTACTTACTTTTCAAGTAGAGCTCCCTCAGATGTTCAAAGTTGGGAAAGCTGTTACTTTTTTAGAGAATGGGCTGCCCTTCTTTGTCACACAGATTTGAAAACCAAACTTTTGTACTTAGAATGTTCCACTCCTACTCTGGGAAAGTCTATATAAAACTCATAGTATACTTTGCATTTTTAAGAGCAAAGGGATTCTACTGCAGCTACAGTCTTCAGAAGACATCTCTAATACTGAAATACTAAAGGCTTAAAAAAACAGAAATAAAACTGATCATTTAAATCAATCTTATATGAATACATCCATGTATAAAGGTTATGCTAGTCAACTTGGGCGTAATTCAGCAACAGAAGTTATTTTTAATTGGTAATTCACACATAAGCACAGATCACAAAACAAAACTTATGGGGGCAGCATCAGATGCCCCACTAAAACAAATGCAAAAAGATCTTTTGCTAAAGATTGACAGTTGACAAGTATAGTCTATGTCTCCTTTAAACTGTTTAAGTCACAGCTACTTTACACACTTTATAAAAACAGGACACATTAAAGCATGTAAATTAACACCACATACAACATATATATATATAAAGCATCAGTAGGACAGGTATTACTACTCTACTTAGGAAAATGCGTTCTGTGTTTGCACATATGTACACACAACTAGATATTTCTCCCCTCATCTTCTTAGAGTGCTCATAATTCCTGAAAGAATGACAGGAAGATGTGTAGTTAGGTACCTTCTGAAGATATATGTCCACGTGCAAGACATGAAAGCCATCTGCTGGGTTCAATTTAGTTGCTGGTTCCAGAATAGGAAGAGATATATTTTACCTCTCAGGTGATTCTGAATACAAAGACTAAGTAGAGGTAGGCTTATAAAAGAGTGGAAGAAGGGAAGACACAACGTTTTTCATATATAGAGATTCTTGTGGCAATTTCCAGAATTCTTGTCTCCCAAAGTAAGAAAGATAGACCGCAGGTCTCTATAAGGGCAAGATAATTAACAGAGATTAATAATCGGGTCAGAACCATTGTTGTGGTATCTTTAATGGGCCTGGAGGTAGGTGGTGGAAAAGCTACTCTGTAGAAAAAGACAAATATAAGCATACTATAAATGCACCATGCCAGACTAACCAACTATGTTTTTATAGCAGTAGCTGGGCAACAGCAACAATTAGGAGCTTGAACCTTACAGACAAAGAACTCAACAACTCCCATCAGCTTTCTTTGCCCAGGAAGTTTTCTCAGAGTGTCTGATACATTAATCCACCATGTAAATCTCCAAAAGGCTCCTAACTCATTTAATCATGGGATCTATTTTTCCACAGGGCAGCTTTTGGTACTAGTGTACTGCATTTGAGGAAACACCGCAGTATTCAAGTAACATGCAGTGTTTTGTTGCCATTATCTCTCAACAATATAAGCTGTAGAATGAAAACCTTATTATTACTGTGAAACAGCAGTAGGTTGTTAGCCCTGCACTCTCCAATACAGGGACCAAGCCGCATGTGTCTCTTGAGCACTTGTAATGTGACCAGTCTGATTTGAAATGTGCAGTGAGTGTAAAATACACACCAGATTTTGAAGATTCGATAGAAAAAAAGGTAAAATATCTTAATTTTATATTGACTATATGTTGAAATGATAGTATTTCAGATACACTGAGTTAAATCAAATACATTATTAAAATTAATTTTACTTTTTTGTCTTCTGGTCTTTCTACTAGAAAATTTTTAATTACATATGCGGCTTACATTTGTGGTTCTGTGAAACTGACATCTTTTCTCTCCTACAGATGGCTACTAATGGCAGAAGTTTTAATGAAAATGAGTGCTTAAGACAGACAACTAGAAGTGTAACTAGGGCCCTCATTAATTATTTTCTAATTTATTAGAGAGCAGTTAACACACAATAAAGACCCATTCATTAATCAATGTATGCTTGCATATATACATTCAATATCTAATAATTAATGTTGGGTTTTGTTTCATATGTGATACTCTTGTTAAGTCATTTGGTAGGTCTCTCCCTCTCTCCCGGCTCCCCCTGACACACACACACACACACACACACACACACTTCCTATAGGAACTAAGAAAAACCAAAGGGGAAACAAACAGGAAGTACTTGCAAACTGTTTTGACAGTCCTCTCCATGGTCAAGCCTTGTGTATGTTTTCTCCCCCTCTCCCTCTTTTTCCTCCACATTGTGCAGGGAGGAGAAAAGCAAGAAAAAGAAAAGCTAGTCTGTTCTTTTAACTATTCTGCTCACCAACAACCCTCCCACCCCTCAAAGAGCAAAAATATAGATGGTTTGGTTTTCATTTTAAATAATTTTTAAAATTCAGTTCTGAGGGGTAAGTAACACATACACAAAGGCAAAAGAAGATGCAGGAAATTCTGCAGATAAGAGACTGCCATCTGTGGAAGAGTCTAGGTGGAAATGACAAGGTTCAATACTTTAAGAAAATAAAAACAAATATTTTTGAAACCCCAAAGGTGTTATCCATCAGGCCTCAATTTATTAGCACTTTCAATTAAAAAAAAAAAAAGATCCCCCCTCCCCCTGCCAACTATGAGATATATGATAATGCAAGAGGCTCAGATATGTAATGTCATCATCAACTTTGCTTTTTTTTCTCAAAACAGTACAAATAAAATGGCCAGGCTTCTTTATGGAGGAGAAACAGGATAAATACAGCCGTTGTTCCGGTCTCCTGCACAGTTGGTCTAACTTTATTGAGCCTGTAGCTCTTAGCCACGAACTGACATGTATGGAAGAGATCAGGAGAAAACCAGCCCTCTCAGGTGAAGGGAGGTCACATATTATGCAGACATAGGGAAAAACAAACAAACAAACAAACCACATATGAGCATACCGGTATACTATTTAAACAGGAAGACAAGAAGATAATGAATTGGGGAGGGGTGTTAGAGATACCAGGAAGCAATAAAACCCATCAAACATGCATCCATAGTTCACACTGAGATGCTGAGCTGCAGCAAGCTTTCCCCACCTTTAGCTTGCTTTCTCACTTGCTTTCCTTGCCAAGTTTATGCCAAAGTCATATGGTCTTGGCAAATATGAGGCTTACTCATTAGCTATTAATTTAGAACAGTGTTGAATAAATAACTAAGGTCCCCAAAGGAAGACCTTTTATGCAGTTGAGAGTATATTTCTGTCATACATCACACAGTTCTGAGGCCTGAATTAAAAGTGCAGACCAAACTCAACCCAAAGCACTGTACGGTATTTCTCAGTTCATTTTTGCTCTGTAGACCAAGTCTGCCAATTCCTTTTCTCACATTACTAGCACCGAATCCTTTATTTCCAGCAAGCAAAATAAATATTTGCATAAAAAGGTGCTCTTAAGTTAAACCAGCCTATTCCTATGTACAAAGCCCTAGTGAATCAGAACCCTCTGAGGCACAAATGCTATAGTTAGGATTGGTTCTAGAATACAAAAAAAACATACACTTTGTTTTTGCCCAGCAAGTGATCCAGACACCAAGTACTGCATCTACATATAAAGATTCCAGTTGCCTGAAATGCTTATTTAAAGTCATAATTGAGCATGATTTTCTATGCATGTAATAGGTATATAAAATGCAGTTTCTCTCTTTAATATATAAAGGACCTGCATTTGATAACACTCTCATATCCATTTCAACATTGACAATTCTCAAGACAACCCTGTTAGGAGGACAGGATGATGATGATGATGATGACAATGATGATGATAATGATGATAATTCTGAGCCATGGAAGTGGAAGAGAAAGGCTTTAAGATTTCCAACACAGGGCTCTTTGCATTATTAATGCTTTTTCTTTCAATCATGTGTTTCCTTAATATAGCGATAAATCACAAACTTAAGTTTGTTGCATTGAAATAATTGAGATTTCCTTTCTAGATGATTTGAGACAATTTGAGTACTACCTCAATTAAAATCTTAGTGTGTCAAAGAAGTTAAAGATATAAATTGCCATGGAAGAGTTCCAATTTAGCACAGACCAATAAAATGATTGTTTCTGGGTATGCCGGGCTGGCTCAGAGGGTTGAGCACTCGCCTTGCAGCCCCAGGGTCCTAGGATTGAGTCAGTGTGGATCCATATGCTGAACAGGGGTGTGCTTCCCCTGTGGGAGTCCCCAGTTTGGTTCGTGCCAGGGTGAGCTTCCCATGCCAGAAGCCCTCAGCCCAGTTTCCACCCTGCACGCCCCAGGCCCACCTGTGTGGAATGAAACTATGTCAAAAACTGATGACGTACAACTATGGAGACTACTTTAGGCCCTCCCCCTTCTCTCTCTCTCTCTCTCTCTCTCTCTCTCTCTCTCTCTCTCTCTCTCTCTCTCTCT
>PVKE010036150.1:0-16541 GCA_004027555.1 Craseonycteris thonglongyai | reverse complement strand
TAATGCATGTCTTTGATTTGAAATCATAGCATAAACTTTACCATAAGCGAGAGCAAATGAACAATTACCCAAGCCATGCAGACATCCCCAAACATCCAGAACATAGCACACAGTCTGTGGGATTAAGAGGTTAACTCCTATAACTTCAAAAAAAGTGCTTGATAATAAAAACAAAATGTACAGAAGTTGAGGTAACTTTCTTAATTAGACTGACCAGGTGGACATGCCATGCTCAGTGCTGTGTGGGAAGGTCTATGAAGCTGAGCTCTGTGACAGCACAATGGAGGAGGAACAAAGCTTGTTTTTATAGGCTCCTATCCTGTGTCACAGTTGGAAATTGTCCTGGTTTATGTCCCTTTTGGCAAACGTACATAAAAGATGACTTCTCCCTACAGTGGCTAATTTGTATCAGGCCTCCCTCCATCTTAAAGAGATGCAGGCACAAGTAGGAAGTCCACTCAGGCTAAGGGGGCTTTCACTGTGTTCTTTCATTATTTTTTGCTTGTTTTGGCCACTGATCATCCATAAATTGTTTGTAATGAGTGATTAAGGAAGTGCTGCTTAGTGTTTGTTAGTGGCACATGTGCATATTGCTTGTTTTTGTTGGAGAGGAAAATCACATACAAAAAGGAAAGCTCCTGCTGAGAACCTTCCAAATAAATTCACCCAGGGTCGTGTTTTGATCTTGGTGTTTATTACAGAAGATGGAGTCATAGCTTACTAACTATTATGTATTAATTTGATTTTCCTAATACCTTCAAGAACAAAAAATCAATCAGTAATTTACTAATAGAATTCCTCTACCTCCCCCTATAGGAAGCACTGTTTTTCTTTTATTTTTTTTTTAATTAATTATTTTTTAATCAGAGAAACAACATGGTTAAGAATGATTATTTTCAAAATGTTCATCTGGCCATGTCCTTCTACTCGAGGTTCCTGTAGGAATTGTCAGTCTACTGTGGAAGGCATGACTATAACAGTATGAATTGAGTATCACAGACCTGGAAGCATGGGACATAGGACCTCAGATAAAGTCATACAAGTATTATTTTGAGCAAGAGTACATTTATTTCATTTAAAAGTTATTTGAGTTTATAAAGATTTTGGACTGAAAGTCACTTCGTGAAATGACATTAACTTTGTCACTATTCTTAGTACAAGCACATATTGGGGAAGGAATTAATTATAACTTCAGTAACATCTCTGTTTTTGTTAAATAGCAGCTGTGTTTTTAAAAAACAACACTCAGTTTCTCTGTTCTTTAATGGTGTGATACTTTGAACTTCGTGAAGCATCAGGCAGATTGGTGTAGGATGGACTACTTTTTATACAGTGACCTATAGCAAAGCTACAGAGGAAATTACAGTGACATAGAAATCACCCTCTTTATTTTGTTTTTGAGGTTGGAATTGTTTTGTTTCATACCATTTAGGTTGTAAAGAATAGGTATTATGTTTAATAGGTAACTAAACTTCAAGCTTTATTTTATGCGATGAATAAATTACCAACAAATGTCTCATAATTCAAGGCTCTTTGTTAAGTGAGGAAAAGTTTTGATAGGGAAGAGATAATAAAGCACGAGTTTTAGATTTTAAAGTAATTGTAATTTTAATTAAGCTGTCCCTAATGCTCCCAATATTCATGAAACAATTTCATAGAAATACTCATTGTCAATTAGAGTCTCTTTTCTAAAGCTTTTTTTGGGAATTGAAAACTGTCCACACTTGGATTGAAATAACTTTATTTGAAAGTAAAATTAAATGTCATTTTTAATGCTGACTACAGAGCTTTTTACACAATATGATGCATGCCAGACCAGTAGTAAAGAGGCTGGGTTCAGACTGTTAAACTCTTAAATTTATTTGTCATTGAAACTCATATTTATTTGTTTATAAAATCACTGGTTCAACAACTCAAAAGTGTCAATCTTCAGATCTCCATGAATGTTTGCCAACATGTAGCTTAAATTTTTCATATTAATTTACAATTTGTTTTTTGGGCCTATTTTGTACCAGTGAGTGTGAGATCCAGCATCTTGACCCAGTGTCCCTGATCCCACACAGTCCCTATTGGTTTGGCTGGCCCTATATCTGGATCATAGCAGTAGTTCAGTTCTTTGTGAATTTGGGGTATTCCTTGACTTTTCTTTCCAAGCTGGGAGGCCTTGTGGCCCCTGCTTGAATCAGCGCTGATACCATCGACAATTATGGGGCCCGGTCTTTTCTTCTGACCTTTCCTCTTTAGCTTTGTAGCTGTTACAGCCTTACAGTTGTTTTAGGAAAACATTTCCAATCTAGTGTTCAAATTTCTTGTTGTGATTTCAAGATGATTTCTACCCACAAAAGGGGCCCTTCTTGACTGCCTCTGTGTTTCAGGATGCTTCATGTTTAATTCCCCAATGTCTTACTTGGATTGCATGCAGCATACTCACAAGGCTGATGGTTTTGACTGATTTTCTTGTGTACCTTGCCTTCTATTGGTTTTTCATTAATGTTTTAATTTTAATTGAGACAATTTTAGAGAAAGCCCATTAACCCCTCATTGTATTTTATGTCATTCCAAATTACCTGTCAACATTTGTGCTTGGATTATTGTGTAATTATAATTAGTGTGTACATATATTTTATGTCCTTACTTTAATAATTCACTTTATATGCATAAATTGTCTGGTGCAGGAAAGATTGTCCATGACTCAGAAGTGGGAGATGGGGTTGTACCATCACTTGGGTCCTGGTGCATTTGGCTGGTTTTCTGTTGACTTGGCTATTTTACATGTCCTTGGGTTAGAGTTCACTTGTAGGAAACCAAGAGCAATGAAAATGCCTTTTGTCTGATAGAGATGTAACTGATTTCCCCTATACACAAGATATCCTTCACACTTCAATTTATTGTCCCATTGGATGTTATCCAGTTTTACGTCAGTTAGCGAATTGATTTTTGCATTTTCAGTTGTCTGAGTATTTTTGGATTCTTCATATTCTCCTTTGACATAGTTTTAATGAATCAAAGCTAGGTGGCTATGTGAATGGCTTTGAGGGACAGAATGAACCAGGTGCGGGGGGGTCTGCAGCCAGCATGCCACCAGGGCACTGGGCTTTGGACTGACATGGAGGATGTGGGTCCCTGTGTTTGTGAGTTCATGCAGAGCGTTCAAGTGACTACAGGATAGAACCTACTGAGACTGCCCCTCTCCCCTGAAATTGGCCCACTGTCCCCAGAGGCTGGAGATGGTAAAGAGAACAAGCAGGACAAAAATGCACCAATGTAAAGACAAGCAGGGTCTCAGGAGATGACATTTGGGGAAATCCAGTACTGTGAGCAATTATCAGTTCAGTGTCCTCAAAGAAAAAGGGAAGACTTCAGGGAGACTTTAAAATATTTGATCTAGCATTTTAGATGTCTTTTTGGCAGAAGGAATTAAGAATATTTCATCATGAATATTTCCAGAAATGCAAGTTCTGCTGACTCATTCTGATAAAAAGAAAATCAAGTACAGACAGTTTTTAGAGTATTTCTACCAGACTTCAACAACTGAAGAACTTCAGTTTCATTCAAATTTGTCTGAAGATTTGGAGGCAGAACACTTACAGTTTTATTTTATGGGGCTAGTACAGTCTCAGTACTGAAAGCAGATAGGGTAGTGTGAGAAAGGAACCTTGTAGGCCATTCCAGTCATGACTGCTTGTGAGCCTGAAAGTATGAGGCCGAATCTGGCCATGTGTGTAGTCATGTATAGGAATGATCAGCATCAAAATAGTCAAGTTCAGCTGTGCAAGTTTGGCTTAATGTTAGAAAACTGATGACTGTGATTCATGGCAAGGGGAATAAAACTGAGTGATCACCTCTGAAAAGGCACAGAACACATTCAGTTAAATCAATAACCATTCATGATTAAAAAGCAAATTAGGAACTGATGGCAACTTTCTTAGTCTACCCTAATGGATGTCTACCCTAACCTTTCAAATGACAGTTTTATTGATAGTAAAATATTAAAAGTGGTTTCTTTTAAAATTGGATGCTAACTTAAATACTTTCCTTTCTGATAAGGAACATTGTAGTAGAGTTTTAGAGAAAAAAAAGGAAAAATTGAGAGAAACAATCAAAATAGTCACTAGTAACATGTTATTTTCTATTGAAAAATTCTGGATCATCTAATGATTAATTATTAATTCAAATAAGAAAATTTAACAAGGAAGGTTGAAATAGGATCAGTAGGGAAAACCAGAAGATAACAAGAAACAGAAAACCTAATTAAAATATATTTTATAGTAGGAAGACAGCCTAGGTATGTTGAAATAAAATTCAAAAAATGATATGTAAAACTTTATGGAAATAATATATGGGAAAAAACATTTTTACTGAAAGATGTTAAAGAAGACCTAAATAACTGGATAGATACTTCTTTATATGCTGAAAACATCAGTTCTCAAATTATTTCTCAGAGTCAATTAATTCTAATAAAACATTCTAAGAGGTTATCTTATGGGATAAGCAGATAATTAGATTTTTACGGAAGGGCAGCATGCTAAGAACAGCCACAGCAGTTTTGAAGAACATGGTGATAGAGCTTACAAAGACCTTGTATAGACAGTTCTCAAGGAAAATGTGCAGATGGCCAGTGAGCCCATGAGAAGACCTCAGCACCACTACTCATAAGGGAAATTCAAATCAAAACCACAGTTAGGTACTTCTTCATGCCCATTAGAATGGCTGCTAGCCAAACAAACATACAACACCACTTCAGAAAATAACAGATACTGGTGAGGATGTAGAGAAATCAGAGCTCTTGCACACTGTTGGTGAGAATGTAAAAATGCGCAGAAATTAAAAATAGCATTACCATTTAATCCAGCAATTATACTTCTGGGTATCTACACAAAAGAATTGAAAACAAGGACTCCACAGATATTTACACACCCATTTTTGTGGCAGTATTACAGTCTCCAAAAAATGAAAACAACCCTGTATCCGTCCATGTATTATATTATACATAGATAAACAGACTGCGGTGTGTACATACAGGGGGATGGAAATCTGAAACCTGCTACACATGGATGAAATAATACAAACAAGCATGTCTCAAGTGTCAAACATATGCCTCCTTGCTCCCAGAGTGATCATTAAGAACATGGACAAAAAGGGTTTTGGTCCCAAGTCAAAGAAAAGAGCTTTATTGAAAGCTTTGTTAAGCTTAGTAGTACACATTTTTGAATATTAATATTTTCTGCAGTCGATATTACATGAGGGCTGTCCGGAAAGTATCCAGTCATGTAACTGTTCTTGTTATATTGACAGTGGCTGGATTGTTTTCTGGGAAGCCCTCATATGTTCATACTTGTACACTTATTTAATGTAGTAATCTATGCTAGATAGAAAAATGAAATCTGTAAGATGCACTATGCTAAGTGACATAAGCCAGGCACAATAAGACAAATACTGTATGACTCCATTTCTATGAGGTACTAGAGTCATCAGATTTCAGAGTCAGAAAGGAGACCAGCCGCCCACGGCTGGGTGAGGTGGGGAGAAGGGCAGTTAGTGTTTAATGGGTGCAGAGTTTCAGTTTGGGAAGATGGAAAGTTCTGGAGACAGATGATGGTGGTGATTGCACAACAGTGTGAATGTACTTAATGCCACTAAACAGTGCACTTAAAATGGTTATAGGGTCAATTTTGTGGTGTGTATTTCAAAAAGTGTAAAAATGAACATGGCAGTTTAGATTGGTGGTCACCTTTGGGCAGCTTGGAGCAGATGCCATAGTGGTTGTGGGGATGTTTCTTTAAGTTGGGTCATCTACCCATAGTTATTATAGACTCAGAGCTAAGCAGTGTACTTTCATTGTTTAAAAACAGAAAGAAAAAAAAGTGATTTATTTCTTGGTGATGGGCTCACTTTAACCACACAGGCTGATATGTAAAACCAATTTGGCCAATATGTTGATTTTCAGTATAAAACTATAAAACACTCATCCCTGTATGTATGCACTTATCCACCTGAGGCAGCCATTTCTGAGAGCCAAGTGAATGTAGAAGTCATGGAACCATGGGCCCCACACAGCTGGTGGAGGGGTTGGTCTGGAGTGAGGGCACACAGCCCTCAGCTCTTTAGGGGCAAGCTTCCTGTTTCATTTGCTGTCATAAAGGTGCTCTTCTGTGTTGTTTTGGGTTTTCTAGTGCTTTTACTGTGAATGTTCCCATAAGCAATATGACACTGTTATCTAAATTAAATTAGCATGTGACATTGCTTTGTAGTATATTCAACACCTTACTATCATATACATTTTGCCTTAGTATGTCACATACAAGAACCCTAATAATCTTCCTTGTGTTGTACCTGTTGGAGCCGATGCCTGGGTGTTTTGTGAAATGGACAGTAAGGCAGTGTCTGTGATGTTCGGCTGTGTTAACTGTCTCATAGGACAGATCCTTTGACCTTGGCATGATCTTGCTATTATGGAAAATTAACATTCTAGTAAAAGAAGCTTTTATGTATTTCACTTTGATTTCTTTACTGAAATGACAGGTGTGTCTTAAGTATAAGTCTTCTCCCCACGTCCCTATTCCCACATTGGCTTGTCTTTTGTGACTTAGGTCTGTCATGGGAGAAGGTGGAAAGCAAGGCTCTGAGAGCTAACAGACCTGGATTTAAAGCGTGATCTGGTGGCCATGGAACAGGTGACCACAGGCAGATTGTTTTCACTTTTTTGGAGTGAGCTTCCTTTTTGATAATAAAATATACTTTTCAATTGATTGTGAAGATTCAGTGAGCACTTATAAGCCATTAGTAGGCATTCTCCAAACATTAGTTCCTGTCTTCTCTTTGCCATGAAGTTTATCACTGAGATTTGTTAGAGCAGAATTGGGGTGCTCAGTAGTGCTTTCTTCCACACTCAGAATTGTGTTTCAGATGCTGATTTAAGGTCCCAGCAATCTTTATAATCCAGCTCTTTCACCGACATGCTGGAAACTTGCTGCATTGATTTATTCACCTGCAATATGGAGGATATTTGTTTGGCCAATTATCATGAGAGATTCTGCTTATGAATTTGCATATAGTGACATCTTAGTTCAGTGAACTATGTTCATATTTTTGTTACTGTTCACCCGACAAAGTAACCAAGTGGCCCTTGGGAGATAAGAGTCACAAAGGTTGATTTACACCGGTGGACTCAAAGGGGTGTTTTTCCTAAGTCTGAGCCCTGACTTCAGGGAGTATTAGGCATATATAAGCAGAACTTCACTTAGTTATTTTCTATGATAAGTTATTTTTCCCTGCTGTCATATATCTATGTTTGACAGATGCAGGGACCAGGAGAGTGCAGGCACCATGAGAGGCTGAGGCCACAGGTGGAGGGAGTGAGTGGGATGTGCAGAGGCAGGAATGTCACAGTGCAAGGAGCAAGGAAGATTTACAGAAGCAGAGGCTTAATTGCAAGCAGCGATATGAGGCTTTGCTCACCTCATTTTCATTTTTATGCATTCTGAAATACTTATCAAATTTTAATAATTTGATCATCTTACAGAGTTAATTTATCTATCTTTTATAGATTGCATTAAATAAGTGTGTGTGTGCATGTTAGACTGCAGGAAGTAGTAATATTAAAAAAAAATCTCATTATAGAGCTTAACAAAGCTTTCAGTAAAGCTCTTTTCTTTGACTTGGGACCAAAACCATTTTTGTCCCTCCTTTTTATGATCAGTTTGGGAGCAAAGAGGGAAATGTTTGATACTCTCTAGAGATGCCTGTTTATAGTGTTTCTATGGTTTATAATAATGAATACCTGTCTTTATTTTCTGTTTATTATTAGTGCTTCTATTGATCTTCCCAGCTGACTGGATGTATGTTTGGAGGCGTCTTGATGTCATGCTGAGGAAATCTTATCTTAATGGTACTAAGATACCCTTTTTGTTAAATGAAAACAATGGCTTAATATTTATTTTAAATGTTCTGTGGATGTAGAAAAATTTCCCAGGCTTTCCTGATGGGTGGAGATGTAGTATATAAAGTGGTGTTTACATACCTTCCAAGAAATCCAGACATCCAGGCAAACTCTTGTTTAAATGTACATCACCATAGAAATATAGCAGCTTATTGTTAGAGCTTTAGTAAGTACATTGTAATTTTCACTTTTGATGTTCAGGACAGGGCAATTAAATGTGTGATTGACCAGCACAAAAATTTCAAGAAGCAATTATAAATATTTTAGTATTTTTAACTTTATTCATTCAGTACTTATTTAAATCTAAACAGAAATTTATGAGTTTAGATGCATTTAATCTTTACTAGCTTATTTAATCTATTTAAATGTTATAATGTTAACATAGTTGTAATTTCCAAAATAATGCTAGTGTGAAACTAGTGTTAATTATATAGCTTACTGAGGAACTTTATGGTATTTCATTGGCAGAAGGTACTTTGTTTTGTTGGTGTTTTTCACTGGTAATACACTGAGTACTTTTTTGCATTGTTTTTCTTTCTTTTACACTGAGTGCTTATTACACTATGATTTTAATAAAAGTGATGGATTATTATAGTAACTTGGAGTATTGTCTTCTGGGAGGGGTTAAGATAAATATTCATATTGGGGATAAAAATATGTGAAGTTCAGGAAATTCTAGTAATGCATACCATTTAAGCATCACAAATATGTGAAGGAAGTGTAGCTATTGATAATAACTAGAAGTTCTTACAATTCTGTGATCTTATATTCAGGAGACTTTTCTTACAAGAGCAATGGAAACCTCCTCCTCTCTGATGATGTTTGCAACTCTATCATTTGCAGGATGTTTCAGGAAGTGTTTGTGACATCTGCACATCCTTTAGCTCAGCGTGTGCAAGAGTGGAGTTGATAGCAACCTTTCCCTTGGGCCCCCTTGCTCCTGATTCTTACTCTTAATGGAAAAATAAGCAGTGGGAATATTTGTTGCTTATATGTCGTCCTGCTGGTAATTAATGGTGACGATGAAAGCTCTCACAATGCTTCTCATTACTTTGCAGACAGAGTCACATACAAAAGTTTAAGCACCTCACACATCACATACCACAATGCCTGTCTGTATTCTTTAGGCTTTGTACTATTTTTAAGATCTCAAGAAAGGTATTGATACGTTTATATATTTTTTTGGCATTTATAAGAGCCAGTCAGTCCTGAATTAACTAAGTTTCTGTTATTTGTATTGCTGACCCTACTTTTCTTTGTATCCTGAAGTTGAAGTTGTGAAAGGAAAAAAAAGAAAAGTCAACCACATTGCATTTAAATCAGGCTTATTTTACCTCATTTATTCATAAAAAAGAGAATAAAGTTAACAAAAGAAAAACACAAATGTTCTAGCCTCCTATTGGATTACATCAGAGTAACAGTGGTTTCTCACCATGTCAGTTACCTTCATGTTTCGTTTATGGCACAGCCATATGGACAGCTGGCTTTCTGGAAGCCTTTTCTGTACATGTAACACTGCTAGTTGACTCTTTAATTTATGTTGGTGGCTGAGAATAGGTTATTTTTGTGAGTTGTTTACATCTTTCAAAAGATATAGTAATCAATTTGAAGTAAAATTTTCAACAGCGTCTATGATCTGACTCGGAGTTTTCTTTGTTAAATGTTTCTTATTTGATGGCTAAAGCATGTGACTGTACATTTTAGAAATTTCTTGATTCTATTCATATGTCTATCATAGTCAAAGCATACTCTTGGAATTACAGAGCTTGTTCCTTTTTAGAAAAACTGCTCCTATATAATTTTTTTAACACAAGATTTTTGGAGGCATTTGGTTTGTAAGTGTGCATGGATAAATATATGGATGTTTAGCCCTAGTATCACTTTCATATAGGGTCATATTTAGGTTGCATTTTAAATACTACCTATTTTTCTCTGTGAGAGCATCTACTTTTCTTAATATAAACAGAAGTGGCTAGCTTTTGAAATTAGTAGATTTCCTCTTTTTGGTGCAGATCATCTTAAAACACTAAGTAGAACTATAACTTGTTAAATGTGGAGGTTTCTTTAATCAGGCTGTTTTTCCAAGGATTTGAGATCAAGGTTAAATTTATAAAAATGACCAATGAGTACTTGAGAGCACAGAGAATCTTCTCATAATCTGTTAGAAGCAGACTGTTCACATCTATTCTGACCAGTATGGCCATTGATAAACATGTGTTGCTGTATAAACTTAAAATAGTTAACATTATAGAAAATTGAAAATCAGCTCTCCAGCTTCAGTGTCCACACTCTCAGTGACCATGTGTGGCTGCACAGTGTGACACTGGCTGGCAGGATAGCACCTTTCTGTCACTACACAGAGGCCTGTTGCAGAGTGCCGTTCTGTGCTGAGAAGTCATGAGAGTTCAGTTGGTTTATAGTTATTTCAGTACTGTCCAAAAGCATAAGAAAGAGCAGGCCCATTTTCAGGGTGCACTTGTGCAGCACCTCAGCTTGTGACATTGGACTTCTGTTATACTGGTCACACAGGTGCTTCTGTCCCCCAGGTGCAGGCTGCACCCCAGTCAGCAGGTCATGACTGAGAGTGACATGATGGGTTTGCATTTTGGAAAGATCATAGCACTGTCAGCTGCAGGTGGGGAGAGACAGGAGTGTGGATTTGGGGTTCCCAGCTGGGAGGCTAGGGCTCATCCATCCCGGAATGATGTGGTGGCAGCAATGGAAGACCTGGGTGAACTTGATCTGTAATCATGTGGCAGAATCCTAAGGACTCGGCATTGACTGAACCAGGGTCAAGGGTGTGTGTGGTGGGGTGCAGTCAGCAGGAAAGAAGGTGGCAAAGATGGTTCCAGAGTGTCCTGCAAACACAAACACGTCAATGATGGTGCTATTTATTGAGGTGTGGGATGCTGAGGGAGAAGCAGGTAGGGGTAAAATGAGGAGCATGGTTTTAGAATGAAGTGTAGGTACCTGTGAACTACCTAAGGGCATTGGTGGCTGTGATGGTGGGTCTTGGCCTCAGTGGTAAGATTTGGAATGAAGATATAAACATTTGAGTCTTTGGCCACATGAGGAGGCAGGATCACCTAGGGCGGGTGTGGCAAACCTATGGCACGTGTGCCCAAAGTGGCACATGGAGCTATTATTTTGGCACATGCTAAGGGCAATGTCATGGTGAGTTTAGATTACAGGGTCCAAATAACAACTAAGATTGATCTGACTTAGTTGCAGATGGGAAGACAAAGAAGATCACTGTATACGTTTTTTAATTATAAGGAGTACTTTTATGTTGTATTACTTGCTTTGGTTGATGCCAACTGTACATTTATAGCAATAGATAGATGTTGGGTCTTATGTAAAAGAGGGGGATAGTGGAATTTTTGTGAAGTCTGTCATGGAGAAACAAGTGCTTTCGGGAAATATATTTCCTCCAGATGAGAGACTTCCTGGTTCGAATAAAGTAGTGCCCTATGTTATAGTTGGAGATGAAGCTTTCAGATTACACAAACATGGCATAAAACCATACTGTAAAATAACAGCTCGAGGAGAAAAATCTAAAGTCATCTTCAACTGCAGGTTAACTCATGCTCACAGAATAATGGAAAATTCATTTGGGCTATTGAGTTAAATTTTTTGAGTATTCTACTCTCCCGTTGCTGTCACACCTGAAACATGTGAACAACTTGTAATTGCAGCATGTTGTTTGCATAATATACTGAGGAATGGCTATTTAGAGCACCATCAGCGGCCACATTATGAATACAGTTCAAGTATAGATCCACCAGCAAGTATGGTATGCAAGAGCAGATGTTTTTGAAGTTATAGAAAAATTCATGAAATTTTTCAACGAGGAAGGAGTGCTACATTGGCAAGATAAACGTGTATTTAGATTCAGCAGCAGCCATTGATGGTGTTTGACTGTTTTGTGTACTTAATTGGTAATGTTTGTAAGTAAATAAATATTCATTAAATCTTTTACTTTATTATTCTTTCCAAGTTCTGAGGAAATGACAACCCAATTGTTCTCCTTAATCTGAAAATCTTTGAAGTCTTTATGTTGATGATTGTAAATGCACAGATGGTTTCTAACTTTTTCGAATAACTTCTCATCATCTCTCCACAAAATTGCTGTGCCATGGTGAAGCAGAAATATCACTGGACTGCCTGACTAGATGTCCACGTCTCGACTGCTCATGCAGCAGTTGAGACATGGACGTCGGGCATCCACAGTCAAATGCGACGGCCGAGTCATCTCAGCGAAACCAATACCATTTGATACACATTGAATGAGTACACGGCAGTGACTTTCGACTGCTGGATGCAGCTGCTGGACGCTCCAGTGATACCAAACCTTTAGTGGCCTCTGCCATTGGAACAATCCTTTTGACTTGTAGTCATCAAACATTTTCTGCACCACATGCTTTGTTTCTATTCGCATCAAAGCACGCTCAACATTGTTCTCATATGTCACATATGTGACAGAGCAAGACTAGTAGATCGTCTGCATCAGTCAGAATATATCCATCGCTTTGATACCACAACTGGAGTGATCTCTTTCTTTGAAGTTCGGGTTCAGGTCATTCAAATAAACAGGAAAATTCATAAAATATGCAGACAAGGTAAAACTAAACGAACTGAAGTTGGATATGTTCGAATGGATTAATTTGTATGATTTTGAAATGCAGTTGATTGACTTACAGAGTAGCTGTATTTGGAGGAAAAAATTATCCATTTGAGACATGAATTGTAAAGTATTGAAAGAAATAGGTTAGCTGGGTCAACACTGAACAATGCAGAAAATTAAGTTCTGAAAACGTGGAATTCCTTGCCTTAAAATTTTCAGTGTCTGAAAAATATAGCAGTGGAAATACTCTTTTTCCTCTACTTACTCATGTGAATCATTATTTTCAATTATGAACCTAGTCAAATCCAATTTTAGGAGTAATTGAACTGATGTCTCAAGTGCAGCTTGTGTAATGTTAAAAACAACAAAATATAAATCTGATGTGACTCATCTGTCTTCTTCTGCACAACAACAGAAATCACACTAACATTGATAGAGGATTCTTTAATTTTCCTGGGTACTCCATGAATTTGAAAACTAATGTTTATTATTATAATTTAATTCTGTCAAATGTTTTTTTTCCTTTTTGTTTCATATAATTATAATTTTATTATAATATCATGTTATTCTATACCAAATAAAAATGTAATAAATGACTGATAGAGATTTTCTATGGTATTTAATTTATATAATTACTTTTGTTATGCACTCTAATAAAATATTTAAACTTCAAAACAAATAATTGTGAATACCATTTAAAAATTATTGTTTTTTTTGTTATAAAAACATCCTATGCCACTTATAGACATAAAAATAATCGATACCTCTATCTCACTTGATGGGTTGGCATGCAAGTCGAGTGAGTATACTCTTATATCATAAACTTTGGCACTCAATCGCCAAAATGTTCGCCACCCCTGACCTAGAGGATGCCCAGAGAGTGTGTTAGGGGAACATCTTCATCACAATTCAGTGAGGTGTTCCTGGGCTGCCACAGGAACTGGCAAGCCCCTTGGGGACACTGATATGGCATGTGCAAAGGTGGGCATCTCAGACTGAGCCATGGCAGAAGAGGGATCTGAGATGTTTTCCTTCATAGAATGAAAGACATGAGGATGGAGACAGACACCGGAGGGTCTGGGATGGAGGCTGAGGACACTGGGGGAGAAGCAAGGCCAGCTGCAGGGGTAAGAGAGGCAATGTGATTAGGGACCAGGAGAGTATGGGGCATTTACAGATTATTGTAGGAATTGTTTGTGAGCCAGAGGTCCATGTAGGGGCTGCAGATAACACTGTGGAGTGGAGTAGCAGAAATTTCTCATGATTTTATAAATTTCTCTGACAGGAGAATTCAAGGAGTGAGCTGCCAGGGTAATTAAGTTGGTCTGGAGGAAGTATAAGGTACCAGGAGTATGAGAGTATTATTGATACTGCCTTATCATTAAAATAGACTGGTTCACCATAGCCTTTAGGGCAGTGAGAACATGACTGATGGAGGAGTGGGGTGGATCAAGGGAGTGAGGTTCTAAAGGTGAGCACACAGAGCTAGATCAGAGGACAGAAAGAATCAGAGAAAGTAGGAAATGTGGGCTGCGATGTGATAGAGGGGAGTAGATGCTATGCAGTGGCTCGAGGAGAGTGGAAGTTAAGTAGATTATGAGCTTGTGTGTTACTCATGAGGACAGAAGATGTGATAAGAAGTACTTGTCAACCAGCTGGATCTGTAGGTGGCAGGTGACAAAGATAGGAAAAGGGTATAGGCTTGCATTAGAAGGTGGTATAAATTTTATTCAGAAAGAAATGGCATGTGAGCTCCCAAGCCTTGGAGATTTCAAACACAAAGGCATTGATTTGAGTCATTATGGTTAATCTCATGTGGGGCTTTCTAAACACCATTGTGCTAAGGGTGTTCCATCTGCTAACTCATTTGATCCTCAGAACAGCCCCATGAGGCATGGCTGTTAGTGAGAAACCTGTATGACAAAGGAGGAAACTGAGACACAGCATGGTATGTAGATTGCCCAAAGTCATGCAGTTGGAACAAGGGCGTGAACCAGGCTGCTGCTAGAGTTGGGTCGCTGACCAGCCTCCTGATCTGTCTCCTAAATTGAACTTGGATATTGTTAAAACATTATTCTTATAGATGCCAGTCTGATGGAAGTTAACACTTTCAAGAAAAAACTTGAAAACTAAGAACAGTATCAGCTCTCATATTACATAAGCCATGCACATCAACTCTGGAAAGTGTGAAAACTGTAGAAAGCACCAGGCACACCAGAGGCCTAGCTGTCTGTAGCCACAGTCTAGTGGTAGTCCAGTGCCCTCGGCTGGTCTGTGGTCACAGTCTAGTAGTAGCCCAGTGACTCGGCTGGCATGGCAGGCTGGCTGGCACCCTATTGCATCTATCTTGGTTCTGCCCAGGGTGCTGCAGCCATGCCCACTGTGGGTTGTTTCTCTCCCTCTATAGCTCAGCCCCTGACATGAATCAGCTAGCCAGATGTTAGGGACCCTTCCCTTCCCCACCTGGGAGTGCTCATTGTCAGATCCTAGGGGTCTTCTCATGGCCTCCACCCAACCTGTGTGGCTGTTGTTTGTTCTCCAGAAAACCATGCTAGCATCCCACACTCATCATTCCACCCTGCCCAGAACTGCAGTGGCTCTGGCCTTTCACAGTGATTCTTGCAGGCTGACAAGTGACTGCTGAGTTCTGGGGTGCTGGTTGTAGATGTGGCTCTTTCCTGCTCTCAGCTTCATGCCCCACGGGGGAGATGTGGCCCGGGTGGAGGTGGCACCCCCAGTGGGAGCCATGCTGAGGGACAGTGTTTCAAAGGGGCTCCAAACAGAGCTGCCGGTGCTTTGCTTTGTCTTTCTCATAGTCAGCAACCTGCATCTGCCTCTGATGGACATCTTCTCTGTCTCATAAGGCTGTTGACTACACAAGTGACCTTGATACAATGGTCCCTGTATCTGTGAAGCTACATGGAAATGTAAGAGGTTTGTCCCTTGTCTTCTTGCATAGAAACATACTTGATGAAAAGCAAACTTAACTGCAAGGAAACAGTTCTCAGCAGAATAGCAGAGGAAGTGTGCAAATCTTACACAGATTAATTCCTTAATGTTTACCATAATCATTGTAACACTTATGCTTACATTAATAACTGTTGAATATAGTAATTATAACATACTATTATAACACATATTTTGGGGCAGTGGATCTGAAATAGCTCCAATATGCTTAGCTCATATATGAGGGCTGTCCACAAAGTATCTGGCCATGTGATATGAAAAATTGAGGCATTTATGGCTGAATTTTTTCTGGACAGCTATTGTATATGTTAACACTACGGTACTGTTTTGCACATGGTACAACACTTAAGGCACATGTGTTGCATGTTCTGGGAGCCCTAATGTTCCTGTGTGGGCTGGTCAGGGGCTGGCTGTATCTGTGAGTGTAGAGCACATGCACGCCAGAGCTCCTGCTCTTTCTTCTATCTTCTGTGTAGGCTTTCCACATAATCATTAAGTGTGTAGTAAAAAGATTTTGTGAAGGGAGATCAAAGATGGCGGCATGAGGGGAGAATGCCGATAACTGCCTGGGAAGGGCCTTGTGACCAGAGGGGAATCCACAGGGGAAACCCTGAGAAGAAACATCAACTAAGAAAACCACACAATGCAGAACAACACACAAAGGTTAGAGAAAAAAGGGGAGAGCGAGAGAGGGGAAGGGAAGCAGTGGTTCGGGGACAGAGACTTGGAGCGTGGCCCGGGCTGGGAAAAACAAAGGGGGATTGGGGGACTACAGTCAAAGTGGAGCTGGATTGAGGGCAGGCTGGAAGCCGAGACCTAGGGAGCGTGGAAGCCCCACAAGACTGTGGACAATTTAACAACAGATCTCAAGGGACAGCAAACAGTGCCCTAATCAGATCACAGAGCCTAAAGTGGAACAGGGACTGTGGAGCAGGGTGGCTGCACTTCCCGGCGGGCAGGGTGAGAGCAGGGCACCACCCCGCAACGGCTCAGCACCCCTGATTTACAGAA
>PVKE010036149.1:0-16536 GCA_004027555.1 Craseonycteris thonglongyai | reverse complement strand
ATGGAATAGAATTAAGAGTACAGAAATAAACACATTTACTCTTCATTGATTTTCAACAAGGTGCCAAAAACAATTCAATGGAGAAAAAATAGTCTTTAATAAATAGTGCTGAAATGACTGAATATCCAAATGCAAAAGAACAAAGTTGTACCTTTACCTCACTTCATACATAAATTATCAACTCAAAATGGATCAATGTGAGAGCTAAAACTATTAATCTCTTAGAAGAAAATATAGGTATAATTATTTATGACCTTTAATTAAACTATAGTTTCTTAGATATAACACCAAAAGCACAAGCAACGAAATAAAAATATTGGACATCAACACATTTAAATTGTGCTTCAAAGGATACCATTAAGAAAACAAGGGATGCCGGATGGCTCAGCAGGTTGAGCGCTGGTCAAATCCTGTCCCCGGCCCATGCGGACCCATATGCTGAAGTGGGTGTGTCCCCAGTTCAGTTCTCATGGGGTGAGACCCTGGCCTGGTTCCTGCCCTGTGCAGCCCCACCCTCCCCTGTGGAATGAAACTATGTAGAAAACTATGACGTGTGACTATGGAGACTGCTCTGGGCCCTCTCCCTTCTCTCTGTCTCTTTCTGTCTGTCTGTCTCTCTCTCTGTCAAAAACAATAAAAATAAATCTTAAAAATAAAACAAAAAAGCAACCCACAGAATGGGAGAAAATTTATGCAAGTCATATATCTGTTAAGAGACACACAGCTAGACCATATAAAGAACTTGAATAGACATTTCTCCAAAGAAAATATACCCATGGCGTATAAGTACATGCAATGGTACATGATGATGGCTCAATGGCGTTGACCATCAGGGACATTCAAATAAAAATCACAACAAGACACCACTGCACACCTACTAGAATGGCTATGATTAAGAAGACAGATAGTAGCAATACTGATGACAATGTGGAGTAGTTGAAAGAAATTGTGGCATTTTTAGGTGAGAATTATAGAAAGAAAAGGAGTGGGGTTAACCAGGGCCTTGGAAGAGTTGTCAGATGGAAGAAAGTTTAGGATTGTGTGGCTGCCAAAGGTAGAACTATGAGCTGTGGGTGGAAACAAAAGGAAGACGTGTATTGGTCTAACGTTGTGGAGCTACCCCTAATAGTAAGACGTGCTGGACGACGGACCCACATCCCTCATGAGGTCGTGAGCACCCACCTCTGCAGGTGTTCAGAGTCTGGGCAACTCTTAGAAATATGAGGAGAGGACAGGTGGTGGAGGTGTGGGGTGGGCATGGGTAGGTGTGTGATCCTCAAGCCCCTTCTAGTCCTTGTAGCTTCTGATTAGGAGCTACATTTTCATGGGTGAACTTGAGTACTGTAAAGGTTCAGAGAAAGAAGCCTGCTGGTCTGGGCTGGTCAAAGGGGGCTTCCTGAGCCCCTGACCATCCCCCTTGAAAAGATTGAGTACAGCAGCTGTGCTCTGGTGGCCTCCCCTGGAGCATGGGGCAGCGTGGTGAGGAAGTTACAGCACAGAAGACTGCACTGTGATTGCAGTGACTCGGGATGAGATACCACCCGGGAACGAGGCTGGGCTCTGGGGCCTCGTTTGCCTCAGAACAGGCCTGGTTTGCCTGGCCGTGCACCTTCTAAGCAGCACTCTGAGTGAAAATGGATTTATGAAATGCCCCATTCATTTCCTGTCAGAGATGCTGTCTGTATCCAGAGTTCTCACCTCCTAGAGAATTAGCTGTGTCTCATGAAGACTTCCCTCCCCCTCAATATGCTAAAGCAACCTGGGGGGAGGAGCGGTTTCCACTTTGCAAAGCCAGCTGTGTTCTCCATATATTTTCTGGAGGCTACTGCTTTGCTTGCTTAAACATCTGGTACAAGAGGTTGGACCAATTTAACACCACGTTATTTCCTAGCACATATTCTGCTTGATCTGAGAGAGCATATTTAGAAGCTATAAAAATGACCTGACTCACAGTAAATTCTGTAGCCACCAGTAGTAGAAAGCAGCTGGATTCTGATATTGTGGCTATAAAGCTGAGATGCGTTAGCTCGCCACAGCTCAGTGCTCCAACGGAGAGAGGCTCAACACATCTGGGGAGGACAGACAAGCTTGCAAGTGATGTCGTGGCTTTTGTAAGGCAGCCTTGTGGGTAACCACCATGTTCACTAGCCCACATTGTTTTGAACTCTAGCTTATAAAGATAGGAATGTCAGTCAAACCCAGTCCTTGCAATAGGGTCATCTGCACTCTTTGGCCTGGACCTGTGGAAATTCTTCATTGTGGAAATCTGGCTGTAATCCTGAGCGCTCTGAGAGGAGACTCGAGGCTCAGAAGCAGGCGCGTGGGTCTGTAACCCTGAATGACCCCTTCAAGGCACTCCTGTCGATCCAGCAGGTGTCCTCCATATGGTGAGATGGGTGGCTGCTGGCATGGCCATGTGCTTACCAGCCTCAAGACAGGGTTGACCCCAGTTCAGGAAGAGGGATACTGCTTCTCGGAGGCTGAACAAGACAGGGTGGGACCTCTACGGTACAGTCAGAGCAAGCGCTTTGCATGCTGGTTATTGCAATGGCCTCGGGAGAAGAGGACATCTCTGAAGTTACAGTACAATGATTTGGGTAGAGAGCAGCTCTTTTTCCAAAACAGTCCCTCTGACAGAAGTGAGGCCAGCTTTCCTTCTCCAGCTGCCCTGTTCATTTCTGCTCTCGTTTTGCTCCCACCTCTTTCTCCTCTGACCCTCCCCAGCCTTCATCTGCCCTGATCTGTCCTCCCTCACTCTGCCTCGTGCTCACAGCAATCGTCTGGCTCTGCCAGGCTGCAGGCTGCATGACAGCAGAGACAGCTGTGTCCTGTTCGCTGCCTGGGGACTCACAGGGCCTGAGGGTGAGTCCCGATGCCTGAGCTCAGGACTAGGGCCTGTGTGGCCTCTGTCCTTGGCACATGGCAAGGGCTCCATAAACATCTGCTACATGAAGGCTAAGGTTCAAGAGGACATTGTTCTCTGCCTCTCAGGCCATTGAGGGAGCAGGCCCACAGTAGGTGCTTGTGTGGCTGACCTGCTGCTGCCTTGGTTTTTCATGGCCCCACGTGGCTGGGAGTCTTCTGGAAATGGCTGTTGAGACTGCTGCCAAGTTTCTTGGCATGTACAAAGGAGGTTGTCTCATTCAGCCTGTGAAGCATGTGAGTCCCCTTCCTAAAATCCATCTCGCTGCTGTGGGAGTTTGGCTCCGCTGCTGTCTGGATGGTTCTTGCATCACACCCTGCACGGATGCTCTTGCTTCTCTCCTTGGCTGACAGGGGAGGCTCACGGCCCAGGGCACAGATGGCCGGACCTCAGGCCCCTCAGGGTTCCCTCCCTCAGCACAGAAATGAAGATCCAGAACAGCTAGCCAGTGTCGGAGGGAGGAGGGCTGGGCTATGCCAGCCAGCCAGGGCCACGCAGCTGCCCAGCTGTGCCCCAGAGTGAAGAGGGAGGCACACATCCAATCGGGCTGGCAAAGGCAACTGTAGGCAGCCCAGCCCTGCTGCCTTTGCCAGTGCAGCTGGGCTCATTGCCCAGCCCTGGCCTGGGAAGGAGAGGGAAGAAGAGGGGAGACTGAGGAAGTCGCAAACCTCCAAAGGGAGCCCTTGCGCTCAAATGACCTGTTGGAGGAGTACTGTATCAAGCAGAAATGGGCCTGTGTTAGCCCCACAGTGCTCTGTGCTAAGTCATTGGCTGCAGGGAGTCCCACAGGATGCGAGGTCTCCACCTGCCCCACTCTTGCTGCATGTCTCCTGAGGGCGGGGGCCTTCCCCTTCCCAGGTCAGGCCTGCATTGCAGCCTAAAGGGTCTCCCTCCATCCCTGGCTCTCTCCCCTTTATTCTTCACAGCGATTTTCCCAATAAATCTCGTGTACATCTAAACTCGTGTTGGTGGCCGCTTCCTACAGGACCTTCAGGTATGTGTTCCTCTGTGCCTAGTTCTTTTCCTCATCTATCAGTGAGAGCCACCCAGGCCAGGAAGGCACTCCTGTAGCTCCAGCTGGTATCCTCTTCCACATGGGAAGAGACCCTATAGCTGCCAGAACCACCAGGTGCCCACGAGCGGCACAGCCCACCCAGCATTTCTGACAGTGGTCATCTGGACTCTGCATGAACACTCTCAGGAAGAAACCACTGCCTCCTGTGTGACTCATTGGGGTGTGATGCACAGTACTAGGAAGTTCCTCCTTAGGTGGGTTAGTCTACAAGATGTCTAACAACCTCCTCCAGATACAACTGACATAGACTATTCACTCACGTCTTCTTTCTTAGGATGAGTGCTCCCCATGGCCTGCCACTGAAAGCCTATGTGAGAACTCCCTTCAGATGAAGCTGCGGAGGAGCCCACAAGGGATTGAGATAGGCCTGGCCCAGGGTCTTTTCTCTGTACAGGGGTGGCTTGGCAGAGGTGAGGCTGGATGTGGGAGTGGCAGGAGATAAGGAGAAAGGAAGAGGAATACTTCCATTAAGGCTTCTGCAGCAGCAGGCTGAGTGTCCCAACTTTCTCCTTAGAAATAAAACATCTCTCTTTCTCTAAAGAAAGAAAGAAAAAATCTGCGTTCTCCTGCCACATGGGCCTAGGTTTATGTCCCACTATAACTCCTAGAAGCTGTGTGACCTGAGACATCACTCAAACTCTCTGGGTCTCAATACCTTCTTATTTAACGGGGTAATACTACTTACCTCCCAGATTTCTTTGAGGATTATTAATAAATAATCTGATGTTTGTGAAATATGCTTTATGGAAGACAACAGTTATTTGTTAAATGACACCTCTGCAACAGTCCAGCTCTCAGGTATGAGCAGCTGTTCCTGCCTGAATGTGAGTTTGGTGGTGTATGTGTATAGTGGGTTGAGTGGTCACCCCTAAAAGCTATGCCCATGTCTTAATCCCTAAGACCTCTAAAAGTGCCCTTATTTGGATAAAGGGTCTTTACAGATGTGATTAAACTAAGAATCTTGAAATGAGATCATTCTGAATTATCTGGGTAGGCTGTAAATCAAAAACAAATGTCCTCACAAAAGACATAGTCCACACTAGGTGACAGAAGAAGCTGCAAAAGGTTTTTGGGCTGATTAAACTGAAGTGAAGAAGAGAGAGCTTAACGGCCAGAGCGGACGGCACAAAAAGCCTGCTTGCTTTTGATGTTCATGTCTTTGTAACTGGAAAAACCACATTTTGGAAATAAAGAGAGTTGTAAAATGAATGAAACGTTATGTAACATCTTGTACATAGGAAGAAAAAAGAATAGTTACATGGATGTTGACAGAAGTCTGATTTTGGAGAAAGATCCCATTCATGTGCAAGGATCAGGAAAGCCTGCCCACCCACCAGCCCTTCTTTCTTTAAAACATAATTGTTAAGCTTCAAGTCTGTGCCAGGCATTGTGTGAGGTGTTGAGGAAATAGCTGTGAACAAGAAAGGTGATTTTTCTCCTCCCAGGGCATGCAGTGTGGGAGGGGAGATGGCTGTTTAACAAAAATGTAGACATATGGTTTTAAATTATGATAGTGACAAGTGTTGTGGATAGCCTTGGCATCCTTGTCAAAATTCAGTGACCATGGATGTGTGGGTCTCTTTCTGGGTTCTCTTTTCTGCTCCACTCATCTGAGTCTCTCACCAATGCCACATGGTTCACCTGCTGTGGGAAGTCTGGAAGGCAGTGGGTATACACCCTCCAACTTTGCTCTTCTTATCCCATTGCTTTGGTTCCCCTGGTTCCTCTTTTTTTCTACCTAAATTGTAGAATCATCTTTTTAGAAGCAATTAATCATATACGTCAAGTGTTATGAAGGCAAACTCCATGGAGCTAAAGGTTTTTCATACACGAAGTTTTAGCATAGGCAAAACGATTGATGAGGTAAAAGTTAGCTTCTTCTTCCTCTTCCTCTTCCTCTTCCCCTTCCCCTTCCCCTTCTCTTTCTTCTTTCTTCTTCTTTAGTTTTAACAAGGAACTCTGAGATTCTAGGATACTTTCACAAATAGTTGGAGGTGGCTGATGGTCAGAACTATTTAGAGCTGCTCAAACTATCCTGTGTGTGTTGCTGCTTCTTTTACTTGTCCTTAGTAACAAACCAGAGACATGATACTGGCCTCTAAAACAGAATGGCAGGGCGAGTGAGGGGACAAAGAGGCCATTTGGTGGCTGTGGCCTCAGACCAGATCACAGGACCTGAACCTACAGGCTGATAGGTTCACAGACCTGAGCCCGTCCTATATGGGCTGAGAGTCTGGACCCAATGAGGAGCAAATGGAGGGCACCAGGCTGGGAGAAACGAAGAAAGAAGTGGGAAATTAGGAGGAAGGGATTTGGACAACTTAACTGGTTTCACCTATAGCTGGACCTCAGAGAGATAGTCTCTAGGGAGACCTGGGCTTACCAGGGGCCTACGACATCTGGATTTATCAGTCAGGAGGTCTTCACTGCTATAAAAAATGACCCCCACATTTCAGTGGCTTGAACACAAGTTTATTTCTTCCTTAGGGCACAGTCTAATACAGTGTGGGGCTCTCGGCTTTGCACAGCCATTCAAGATCCCCACGTTGTGCCTTCATGTGGCTCCCCTCCTCACTGCTCAGGGGCCGCCCCATGAGCCAGCGGGTGAGGAACGAGAGCAAATACTGCACATAGGGCTTTGGTGTATGCCAGGCTTAGAAGGGGCGCTCACCACCTTCCACCCACATTCTACTGGCCAGACCGCAGGCACTAGCCATACCCAGCTGCAAGGGCAGGCCAGGAAATGTACCGTGTGCTCATGGAGAAGAGGCAAACAGCAGTTTCTGTCACATTGGGATCCTCTCTGTCTCCTGAAAAGTGGATCAGGGCACAGCTGGCCCATCAGGAAAGCCCCATGTGGGAGGCAACATTGGCTCTGGTCCTGGAAGGTTGGCTTCTCCCTAAGGTGGGGTGGGTATAGTATGCAGAGGTAAAGCATATTCTATACAGGTAGATGCCTCCCCTCCCCACTTCTCCTCTCCATGTGTACTTCCCAGGGCACATGGGGACACAGCTGACTGACCAGCTGACTTAGGATGGAGCAGTGTCATTTGGGGGGACCAAGGAGGGTAGCTTACCCCCAAAATCTCAGTCTACCTGCCATGCACAAATGAGTACAGATCTCATCTCTTCTCATAAGGACAAAACATGATCAATTTTTGAGTCAGAAAGGTGCTTTTATAGCCAATAACTACACATTCATTGGGAAAATAAAAATAATTTCTCTCTTCATTTACTTAAATCTGATTTTTTTTGGTAGTCATTATGTAATTATGGGTATTTGTTAGTAACATTATTAAAATTAAATGGGCCACCAGGTCTCAATTGCCATACAAATTAAAATGTGAGAAGTACCTCATTATACAGGGACAGCGAGGAGGGAAGAGACCATTTTCTTAGAGAAGAATGTTAATGCTTGGAGCACACTTGTCAGGTTATTTGGGATGAACAGCTCCAGAGCCCCTGGCTGGTGCTGACAGAATGGTTTGCAGCTACCTTCAGCTTTGGGCTGACTTCTCAGTCCCCATCCTCACATGCCTGGACTTGAAGTGTCTCAGAGAATGTATCTTCTGTGCCAGGCTGATAGCAGACCTGCCTGTACTCTAACGTCACCGCCCCTGGAAGGAACAAACTGAATGCCTATTTCAGGACTTTTCCTGCCGTATTCTTTCCCCAGCCCTTCCCTCTCCTAGACAATTGGGATGGAGATCGATATTCTGTTCCCCAGAATATTATTTAAAAGGGCAAGGACTATTTCAAAAGAGCAGATCTGTGACCATTTTGAACTGCCTGTGCCGAACGCCTGCACAGCTGTTCCCAAGGCTCTTAAATTATTCACAAGGAACACAACAAGAATTTCTGTGGGAACATTGCGTACATCGGCTCAGGTTGTGCACTGCCAAATTCCGGGGGAGGAGGGTGCCACTCACATACTACAATGTGTACCAACTGCAAGCCTGTAGGTGGGTGGCGCTTCTGCAGAACCCTAGACACAGCTGAGGCCCCAAGGAGGCAGCTGGGAAACCCCTGGCTGATGAGGACAGGCTTTCTCTAATCTAGTGATGTAAACATGCTCCATGCTTCTTGTCAGCTGCCAACAAAAAGGCTATGATATTTGGGTGGTAAGACGTAGGAGCCATCGACTAAGTGGTATGGCCTGGCTAATACCATGGCATGTGCTGTTCCTCAGATAAGTTGCCCTGCGATCAAAAGAGGTGAGCAGACAGCCAAGTCTTCTCCTCTGGGAAGTGAGGACTCCTGGAGATGAGAGGGAAAGACCCTCCTGGAAGTACAAATCTGAGAGTCTCAGGGAGAGAAAAGTTTTTGAGTGGCCCTAGGGGCCACTGAGAGGGAAAACTGCAGCCTTTGATGCAAGGGCTCAGGTTTAGAACCTGCAAACCGACCTTGGTGTCATGTTTTCAGGTTTGACAGACTCAAGCAAGCTGATGATGAGTTTATTCTGTCACTCGCAAACATTCCATATCCATTGAGCATTGTCTTCATGTCCAGCACTGTGCTGACGCATTGTATTGCCTCATTCAATCCTCCCGAGGACCCTCTGAGGAAGGGACTTCTATGACTTCAACTTGGAGATGAGGATACTGATGCATGGAGGAGTCCAATGGCTTGCTCAAAACCACACAGCCTGTATGTAGTTGGAGTGGAATTTGAACCCAGTCTTCCTGGACTTAGAGCCTTATTTTCAACCATTATGCTCATCTGTGTTCAAGGTTAACTGAACTACAGGAAATGAGATTAGAGGAGGTGGATGTGAGATGGTTCTGTCCCAAACATCCTGATCTAGTTGTCCTTGAACTCCTCATGGTCCTTCCCTCCCTTCCTCTTTTCATTTCTCCCCTCCTCTCATGATTTTTCATGCCGACTCCTCCCTTCCGACCAGGCTATCCTTAGCCCCCTGCCTCTGGGAGTGAGTGGGGTGGGTGGGTGCTGTTTCTCAGAGCCCCACTATTTTATGCCTAGCCACACCGGATCTTCCCTTTACGATTTGGTGCCAAGTTCATGGCCTTCAAGAAGCCTGCACAGGTTCACTTCATGCATTTATTCAATAGCAGATGAGCAACAATTTTACATGAGGGACCATTCCAAGTCCTGGGATTCAAAAGTGAATGAACGGTGGGCCCTACCCTTAAAGAGCTCACTGTCTCATTGAGGAGACATACCAGTGACTAGAATAGACATAGAATAGACCAAGTGTCCTAGAACAGTGGCTCTCAAGCATAATGTACCAGTAAGTCACCTGGGGATCTGGGTAGGAGGTCCAGGGGTGGCCTAACATTCTGCCTTTCCATCAAGCTCCCAGGCGACACTGCTGCCGCTGAGGACCACCCTTTGTGCAGCAAGACCCCTGGGGGTTTCAGATGTTCTGATAGGAACATGAGCCTGGTGTTAGGTGGGGGTGGGAGCCCAGGAAGGAGCTGAGGCCTAAGTCAAGTCCTGACAAAGGCTGAGGGGTTGTGAGCTTTGTTACCTCTCAAGTAAAGTGCACCCAAGACAGCAGCAAGGGCCTGGATGGTTCCTCATCTATCCCAGAATAGATTTTCTGTCTGTTCTGCCTTCACTTGCTCTGAACAAGTTGCTGGCTTCTGGGAAGTGTGGAGGTTAGGCCAAGGTCCCTTCCTGCTCTGACAGTTTTAGGAGTCCATGATTCTTACCCAGAACAGCAGAAGAGTTTCATTTTAATCCTGGAGCTTGGTAGGCAGAAGGGACTGTAGAAATGACAAATTCACCCCCTTCATTTTGCAAATGAGAAAGCAAGTGCCAAGACAGGGGACTAATTTTCCAGGATCACATGGTAGGTTGGGGCATAGAGCCTAGACCCAGAGCTCATCAGGCCTGGTTCCTTCCCTTAGGGCCCCTGCATCCTCACACAGTTCCAAAGGACTCCACGTCATCATATTTCATGTTAAAGCACCTCCCTCCCCCCTGCCCCCTGGAGTTGGGCCACAGGGGTCCTGCCTTCCACGGCTGGAGCTGCCATTCAGAATGAGACAAATAACGAAATAACTCATCCTGGGAGGAGTTAACTGAGCGCTTCCATCAGGAGCTGGCAACAATCACAATAAAGTGTTCCCAGACTGCTGGGCTGGGTTCTCATGAAGGAAACAACAGTCCTAGGAATGATCATCACAAGAACTTCAGCGTAAATACAAAGTCTCTCTCTTTTAATCTCAAGTGATCCATGTGAGAGATAGAGCTTCCCCGGTGCTTTACCGCAAAGAGCAGATGGAACCCAGTCCACCTGCCAAGTGCATTGGCTGAGGATGCGCCATTGGGTGCTGGAACCTGTTGGTTGACAGACGCAGGCTGCTTGTGCACCCACTTGAACAAGCACAAAGGCTCAGACAGCACTCATACATGCTCATATGTACGAGCACTGTCTAACAGTATCTGGCCATGTAACTGTTCTCGATATATTAGAAATGGCTGGATTTTTTCAGACAGCCCTCATACGTCACATGTACACAATGGCGCACACATTTGCACACCTGCTTCAGTGTTTGGGAATCCTTGGGAACCCAGGAGAATGCTCTGGGCACAGTGGGTGTGGAAGTGCTTATGAGAAACTCTGAAGAGCAAACCAGCACACCCAGGAAGCTGAAATCAGATCCCTTTGTAAAATAAGCTCCACCTCGCTCCCAGAGGATTAGCTGGGCTCACTTCATCCGCCGTTTTAATTAATACTGGGCACAGCTGATGGATGGAAGGCTGAAGCCTGAGTTGCATGAATGCAAAATTTCAAATATGTCAACAAGCTTCGATGACCTTTGTGATCAGAATGCCTTGGTTAAATAAACAGATATAGTAATAAATGCCAAAAATAGCGTGTCACGTGCTCATCAACTTTCCACTCCTGTCCTTGGACACTGGCCAGGGTCACCCTGCTGTGACAAAGGGATTAGAAATCCCTGTCCCTCCCCAACTCCTCCAGTTTGTAGGCCTGTCACCTGAGGCTCAGTCCCCACCAATCAGAGCAAGGCCCCCCCTGAGGCATGCCCTCTCTGGATGCAGCCCCACTGTGCCTCTCTCCTGCTGGGGGATTCTGCAGACGCCTGCTGAACTTCTGCGGGGGTGGTGGGGGAGGGCTGAGACCTGTGAGCTTAGGCTTTTGCCCTCAAGAAGCCTCGGCACATAATGTGATGCACGGGTGATGTGATGTGGACTTGTACATCTGGAAACTGTCTAATTGTTACCAAACAATGTCACCCCATTAAATTTAACAATAAAAAAAAAAAAAAAGAAGAAGAAGAAGCCTCCAGCCAAGCTGGGGAGACAGACCTCAGCTCCAGGAGCTCAGGTTCTTGTGGGCTGAGGGCTTCCTCATGCTTTCTCCCAGAGACTCAGCCAGTGCCTGGCCCACACACGGCTCGGTAACAAGAACTGTGTGAATGAACATGACGTTAACCAAGTGCTATGGGAGAGAGGAAGGTTATGTCTCCTGGAAAAGTAGGGAATGTTTGGTTTCGGTAGCTTTTGAGCCAAACCTTGGAGGATGGGAAAACTGTCAAGAGAAAAACTTACTTGGGAAGAGAGAAGCAAGGCACACACACTGAGGTTGGAAATGCCTGCACGAAGGCAAATCAGTGGGGTGTTGGGAGTGGTGGGGTTGATGGGATGCGGCAGGGGAGACACTTCTCTGTTGAGGACAGAGGAGACGGTTGGGCAGATCATGTAGAGCTGTGACCGGCATGCAGATGAGTTCCAGTCTTACTCTGTGGGGCAATTGGGAACCGAGAAAGGCTGTTTTATCCAGACCAACGCCGGCTCATCTTGGGCCTGCCATTGTCCCTGAGTAGCGGGTACAGTGCCAGTGTGGAAGTCCAGAGGGAAGAGGAGTCAGTTGGAACAGTGGTATGTCCAAGGGACAACTGTCCCCTTATGTCAATACTAGATTGGCACACTGAGTAGATGACCTTTGGCCGAGGTGGTCCCTGGGGTGCATGCATTTCTTTTCCTCTGCTTCTATGGGAATTTACATGGACATGATTGAGAAGTGCTTTCTCAAATCAGTGTTGCTTGTCAGACTTAAGAACTTGTCTGGAGACCTCCAGGAGTCATTGGATACTCAGTTGAGAAACCCTGTTCCAGCTATTCTGCTATTGTCCTCTTGGCTGACAAAGGCCGCCAGAGGACTTCAAGTGTGAAGTGCAATTTGTGATCTGAGTCAGTGGGTATTATGCACTATTCACTGACTTGAAAGTCAACGTATTCCTTGAAAAGACATTGTTGAGGATTTACTTATAACATGACAGAATTCCCTCTTTTTGAAGACCTAAGTGAGAAATTTCTCTCAGATCTTAGAACCAGAAACAGTTGACTTTCTCATAAACAAGTGGTTTATCCTTACTAAATCTGTGTTCTCAGTCTGGTAATTGATTGTATTTCCCACCTTGCATTGGCTGCTAGGAAGCTCAGAGCCAAATGTGGCTCACCTCTAACAAAACACAGGAGGCCCAACTTTACTCTTCTTTCCCTTCCAAATTTCTCACCAAAGTTTTAAATATGTGTGCCATATTTATTTTTGTAAACCATCAATAACAATCATATGAATATGATGGCTAGATAAAAAGTGAAAATTGGTTAATAGTCATGGACATTAAACTGGAAAAATAATTTTAGAGAAAATCTGGTCTTGCCCTTCAATTATAAAGAATACAACTCAGACTTTGAGAGGAGTGAAGGGTCAGGGTGCCTTGTAAACAGGGGCAGGGGCTGTGGGTGGGGGGCTGACCCTCCACCCAGGTACCTTTTTCCAACCACCCCTCTTTCTGCTGTATCACTGAGCCACCAAAATCCAGAAGAGGATTTTTCCAACCTTTTCCATGCAGTTTCACGAAACCGTCTCTGGCATAATCAACCCCTCTTGCAGCTTTGGCTTCCCCTAAGGGATTCTCTGGGCATCACCTGTCAGGTTAACATGCCCCAAACACCTACTATACAAAGCCAAGGGAAGGTAGAATCTTCTGCATCACAGTGGGGCAGAATGTAGGCATTTAAAAACAAACTTGTTTTAAATAAGATCCTTCTCATGTGTACTCTAGACCCTGCGTGAGCTGGCTGTGCTGTTTAGGAATCAAAGCAGTGGACACTCCATTTCACTATGCAGGGGGTGGGGGTGGGGGTGTGGAGGGTGTTATAGTCATCCTTGAAAAAGATTGGGGAAGAGGTAGAGATGACAGCTTCTCTCCTCTGCTGACCCTCAGGCACAGCAAATCAGCTTCTCTGCCTCATTTATAAACTGGAAGCAGCAGCATTGTCATACATTCACAGGGAAGAGATCGCTAGCCTGAAAGGAGGGAGGAGGGTCCGTAGTAGGGAGAAGAAATGATTCCTCCTACTTTTTCACAGCACTTTTACACCAAATTAAACTGTCTCTGCCCCCAAAAGCTGGCTAACAGCCAGTCTTCCACCAGGTTCTCTGGAGCTTCCTGCCTCTGAGGTCTGTAGTCCCTGAGCAGTAAGATCTTCCTGGATGTTGCTAAGTTTGATGGGGGCTGGTGAGATGCGGACTCGGTCCTGCTGCTGAGGCAGACATAAGACCCCCTGGGCCTCTCCGGCTAGGAGGCCGCAGTGTGGGCGTCCAGTGGAGACTCGGTGGGCCTGGGCCTCGGCTCCTCAGTCTCCTTCCCTCCACTCTCACTATGTACTTGGAACTGTGCTTGAGGGGCTGGGGATTCTGGGTGGGCCTGGAACGCACTCTTGGCTCTCTCCAGCCTTTACCTTGACCTTCTGACCTGGAGCCATCATACCATCAATCTCTCCTTCTTGGTACTTGTGATAGTTTGAATGCGTGTAATTGCTCATGTAATGTCTCTCTCCCAAGGAACTGTGTGCTCCATGAGGGAGGGTAAAGTAATCTTTCTCACTATTGTGCTGAGCCTGGCGTCTGGCACCTCACTAATGTTGTACCATATTTTCTGGCGTATAAGACGACCGGGCGTATAAGACGACCCCCTAATTTTACAGTTAAAACATAGGTTTAGGCCTATATTCGCTGTATAAGACTACCCCCCACTTCCAAGGCTGTAGTCGGGACATCTGATCACCCTAATCTTAATACACCCAGCTTTGTCTGGGTTACTTCCTTCTCTGCCTGGGGCAGCAGTGTCCTTAAGTTTGGGTTCACAAGGCAGGTGATGGGCATGTCCCACTGGGCCTAGAATGGGGTGGCTTGTGGTATGAGTGACACAGGTCTGTGTGGGAGCAGGCCTTGGGGAACTGGGGAGTTCCTGGAGCCCTGGCGTCCTAGGTCATGCACACAGCTCATGGCGTGATTCCCTCCATCTAATCACTGCACCCAGGTGTACCTCGTCCCTCTGAGGTGCAGGACCTGTGTGGCCCTGAAGCAGGGAAGCAAGCAGTCAGGAATGATGAAGCCTGGTCTAGATGGGAGATACAGGCGCTGCCACAAACACGACAGTGTAAGGCAAGCTTGTCTACAGCCCAACACAAATTCGTAAACTTTCTTAAAACATTATGAGATTTTTTTCAATTTTTTTTCCTTTTTTTTAGCTCATCAGCTATCGTTAGTGTTAGTGTGTGTTATGTATGGCCCAAGACGATTCTTCTTTCAATGTGTCCCAGGGAAGTCAAAAGGTGGGATACCTTGGTCTAAGGCAGGGGTCTCCAAACTACAGCCCGTGGGCCGGGTGCGGCTTGCGAGGCCCTCTCATCCGGCCGTGCAGACCTTTTTATCTGAATAAAATAATATTAAATAAATAATTAAAAACAACATTTATGTTTTGATACTTTTTTATTTGAACCTTGAGTGTGTAGTCGGCCCCCAAACTGCTGTTTGATAGTTAATGCAGGCTGAAAAGTTTGGAGACCCCTGGTCTAAGGTATGAAGTAGGAGCAAACCCTGGGAAGGACTTCTGGAGGTCTAAGGAACGGCATCAGCAGGTCTGTGCAGTGAAAGCCGCCGGGGAGTTTTTAGGAAAGAGCCCATGTCAATAGTTGGTGGGGTTATTTTATTTTATTTCTTTACCAGCTTTATTGAGGTGTATTTTACATGTCATAAAACTCAGGCATTACAACTATATAATTCAATGATTTTGGGTAACTTTACCAAGTGGCACAACTATCACCATAGAACATTTAAAACATTCTCATCCTCCCAAAAGACCTCACGTACCATTTACATTAATCTCCACTCCCATCCCTAGGGAACCACTATCCTACTTTCTGACTTTAAATTTGTAGGATTATGTTTTGCAGGCTAGAGACTGTACTTTAAATTAAGGTGGTCACAGGGAAAGTGTGAAATCTGGGGACCCGGGTGGTTAATTCTTTATAGCAGAAAAGCTGCTCCAGAGCTGCTAACGTTGGCATGTGATGCTTCAGGCAGTTAAGAGCTCTGCATACCAGAAGCACAACTTCGTCAGGAAAAACCTTTCTTTCCTTGTCCCTTTTGGGTGACTGGTTTCCTGTTCTTCCCGCAGTCCCTAAGCCTGCTCAGGTGCATGCGTGCTGCCCTTGGCTTTGAAAGCACACCTGGCTGTGGAGTCTCTGGCCTGGTGGTCACAGTTAGCAGGCTGGGATGTCTCTGGAGACTACCGGGTGCTCCAGAGGATGTGGCAGAGCCATCTTCACAGCAGAGCGCCTTTGCCATCATCAGCCCTGGTCCTGCCATGATGAGGGTCCTCATGAGCTATGCCCACCTTAGACCCAAACATTTTTCACTTTGAAAATGAGAGATGTACGAACTGATCATCTGTTCAGTCAGTGTGCCTTTTATACTCTGTGCAAGATTCTTTAAAGTAACATTTTCCCTCCTAATTTCTAAAGTAATGCAAACTCAATGCAGAAAAATATTACTGTACAACAAAAATCAAGTCACTCCTATGATCACACATGAATATAGTCCCTGCTGCATTTGTGGGGTATGTACCTCTTGTCTTTTTCCTCCCACTTGTCTGGCATTTTGTTGGCTTCTATTTAACTCCACAGCTGTGGGGGAGGTGTTTTAGCTGCCAGATGCCAGACTGGCTCTTCTTGGTCAGATCCTGGCCTTGGGCCTCCCACTCTGGCATGGATAGCAGTTGCTTCTGGCATTTCGAACCAGTTTAACCATGATTTTAGTTCTCCCCTCTGACAATGAGCCAAATGCTCAGCTCTGGGGAGAGAGTCCCTCTGCATTTAACACAGCATTAGCTGCTGTGTTAGGGGAAAATCAACCTGAAGTTATTAACAGCTCCAAACTCTCTAAAGAGTATCTGGGCAGCAGGTTGCAACACATCTGAGATAATTCAATTTTTACAGAAGCTATTTCCAGTAATCATTTATTAATGACTCTCCCAACTGAGGCAATTAAGTAGACCTAGGGTTAAAAAGAAGGCCCACATCCATTTCACATCTGTCTAATTACCTAGTTCATGGATCCTGGAAGAATGTGAAAAACAAACTCCATTCTTCTCCTTTGTATTTTGCTTTTCCCTCTGTTGGGTTTGGCTTCAGTCCCCAAAGGAGGCAGCCTCTGGGGTGTGTAAGTACATGATGTACGTGTGTGTGTGTGTGTGTG
>PVKE010036148.1:0-16532 GCA_004027555.1 Craseonycteris thonglongyai | reverse complement strand
TTCTGCAGTTTACAAATATCGAGCCAATTGTCTCCTTCTGTATCAATCCTTTTACTTGCCAAATAAATGTAATAGAACTAGCCGCATGTATTGCAGACCTTGTTCAGGGGAAAGCAGAAGAACTAGAGTTAGAAATTTTGAACCTTAAGAACAATATTTTGCTAAAATCCTTAATATCAGAGGACTTATGGAACATAGTTGACAAAGAAAGGTTCCCATTTTTTAAAAAAGCGGCATATAAAATCAAATCGTTTTTCAGGTCAACGTATTTATGTGAATCTTTGTTTTCAAACATGAATTTAATAAAATCATGATATAGATCTCGACTTACCGATGAGCATTTTAATAATTGTGTGCTAACAGGGTTGTTGTCATACTCTCCTAATTACAAGGCACTGGCCCATGAAATGCAATGCCAAAGATCACACTGACAGATTGTTTTTTTTAATGTTTTCTTTTATGTTTTTTAAATGATTTTATTTTACGTGTTTTTTATTTACTTTGTATTACGTTTTGTATATATGTTTCTTTGTGTGTATATAATTTGTACAATAAATTTATTATTTTAAAATTATTTTTATTATTTTTCATTCTTGTTCAATAATAAATATCCTTAGAAATAGTGGTGCCCGCTGCCCTACCGATATTTTAGAATGCGCCCTAGGGTATAAAAAGGTTGGGAACCCCTGAGATAGAGGGTACTCATTCTTTTATACAGTAGATTCTCAGTTATCTGGCACCCACGGGGATTGGTAGATACTGGATAAATGTAAGTAGACACTCTGTTAACTGGCTTTGCCAGTTGAGAGTGCTGGTTGTTTGAGTTCCAGTTAATGGAGAGTATACCCCACATACCTAGACTTCTTTATACGTACTCATATATATACTTATCTGATGATCACAACACTTAATCAAAATACTTTGAAACTGTAACTGCCTGTCTATATTGAAAGATCCCAAAGACAGTGATTTTTTATTTATCTCTATATCCTTACCACTTAGCCTAGTTTTTAGCATACAATAGGCAATCAATAAATGTTTTATGAATTAATGAATCAAATAGACAGTTGATCAATTGATCAAACAGCAGCCCTCAGGTCTCAGATTATAGTGGCAGGAAGACAGGGATCCCTGGACACACACAACCCACTCAATACGCTGCCAGCAATGTATATTAGAAAAGATCTTCAAAGCAATACTTTTAAGGTGCCTGAACACCCAAATAAATACCATGGTAAAATAGTACTTCCTCTGGGTTTTAGATTATCTCCTAAATTAGCTGGAAGACTATAAGACTTAAATATAAATCTGACTGCAGCAACATGATTATAATTCAGCTGCTTGATTTTACATGTTAAAACGTTTGAAATGTAGGAGTGTGACTGATTTATACTCATATATTTTTTAAGAAATTGGTAGGTTTCTCATGTTTGGGCATCCTAGCCTGGTTACACTCAGCAGAAATGAGCTGCTTGCTGCATAAAGAAAGAAGATCCATCTCTGTGGCTCTCTCTGGAATAAGGGTACAGCACTAGTTCATGAAGCCACCACAGTATCTGCTGAGACTTGCTGAGTTCTTCCACCCATGGACGGACAAGGCAGGCTTTGGTTTCTGTGGAGAACTTCAGGCTGTCATGGCTACTCTCAGCCTTTTCTCTACCTGCAGTGTGTGCTATTCTACCAGGAGAGGTGGGAAGCTGGAATCCTTTTCTTTCCCTTTCCCTATCTCTTTTCTTCTCCACTGGGTCTAGATGGAAAAGAGGTTACCACTAAATCCTTCCTGTGATTTTCTACACTTTGTTCAACTTTGTAGAACTCTTACTGATAGAAACACAGAATTGTCGTTCTATCTCGGGAGCAACATTGTTAACCCTTAATCAGAACAATGCACAGTCCTAGCCATGGCTCCTATGTTCTCCTTAAAGTCGAATTGCGGAGAAAAGGAAGGCTAGGATTAGGTGGAGAGAAACTAACAGGGCAAAACATCAGGTAGTAGGAGAGCTGACAGGTACGCATAATTCATTTCAACTGAGAATTGGTAGAGTTGTAGAAGATCCTAGAGCTAGTGTCCCAAATATGCCTGCGTACCAGAACACATGTCAGAAATTTTTAGAGGCACAGATGACTGCCCCAGACTGAACCAGAACCAAACAGGGTGACCCTGTATGGTCAGCACCAAGAACATCAGAGCAAAAAATAAAAATGAGGTGCTGGAATAAAATTCTATGAGCAATAGAACTCAATCAAGAATTTTTTTATAGGAGCAAAGGCTGGTAGGAAAAACTGAAGTGGGTAGATTGTCAGGACAGAGAAAAAAAGAATGGATGGTTATATCAATATACTAAATCAAGGTCTAAGAAGCTACAAATAAAATTAAAGTGGATGAGGCCCCTAAGTTGGGTTGGGATATAAATATAGATTTATAGTTTACATACAACCTACTCCAGGCATTCAGTTTGGTTGCCCCCTTCTGTCTTTTGTCTCTGTGCTGCTGCAGAATTTTTAATTGTATTATATTATTTATTAATTTTTAAATTATAATATAATTTGCCTACTTTCATGTTTAAGTCCCAAGGGCCTAGTATTTTCTTACAAAAAATAGAAACTCACCGTTCCCCCCAAAATGTCAAATGAGGTACTAAAGACCAATGTATATAGTGCTGTACATAATAGTGTAGTTGGGGCTAGGAGGTTAAAAACATTCACTGAGAAGGACAAAGCCCTAACCCTAGCCTTGACAGGTAGAGAGAGACATGAGACTTCCACATTCTTTTCTTTTTTTTTTTTTTTAATTTATTTTTATTGTTTTTGACAGAGAGAGAGAGAGATACAGAGACAGAGATAGAGAGAAGGAGGAAGGCCCAGAACAGTCTTCATAGTTGCACATCACTGGTTTTTCCACATAGTTTCATTCCACAGGTGAGCTCAGGGATGCACAGGGCAGGGACTGGGCCGGGTCTCACCCCTGTGAGAACCGAACTGGTGGCACTCCCCAGTTCAGCATATGAGTCCGCATGGACCGGGATTCAATCCCCAGTTCCCAGGGCTGCAAAGTGAGCGCACAAACCACTTAGCCATCCCGGCTTCCCATACATTGTTAATAAAATTAATGCATCCACTTCTGGGAATTAGAATACCAACTAGATTTGAGTTGCTGTTTTCGAGACCTGGAGTCAATGTTAACTTTCCTCCGTTCTTTTCAGAAGCTCAGTAGTAACTAAAGGTATAAATGCATTGATAATTCTAGAGGAAATAATATATAATTGTTTCTTCCATTTTCAGTTTATTCTATGATTCAACAAACCTTTTATAAGAGCAAGAAACTATGCTGTACATATGGAGATACGATGATAATTGTATTTGTCTTTGTGTTTATTGTGGGTGTATTATTTTACAACCTCTTTTTTTAAAGAAAGTGGTATCTTGTATATGATATGTATAAAAATGGGTATTTACAAATGTTAACTTGTGATAAATTATATATCATAATTCAAATTGTAGTCATACAGGAGATGGTATAAACAATAACTATAAAAGGCCAAAATTTTTGCCCAGCTTGCCATAGTTTTATAGATACTGTCAGAAGATATGAAACTCCTGGCTCAGAGCCCAAGGACTTTATTACTCGATTTATGTTTGTGCTAGTTCCCTATATCCGCTAACCCCCCCAAGGATAACACAGGTAGGCATAGATGAATGCTGTGGAGTGACACAGCTGGTTTTTGTCACAACTGAGGAACCCTGAGCTTAGGAAACCCCAATCATTTAAGGATTTATTTTCATTGTTTTTGACAGAGGAGGGTAGGGGTGGCCCTGAGCAGTCTCCATAGTTGCACATCATTGGTTTTCTACATAGTTTCATTCCACAGGTGTGCACGGGGCTGCACAGGGCAGGAACCAGAATGGGAGCCTCCCGCATGGAGATCCCCCTGGTGAGAACTGACCTGGGCAGACCCCAGTTCAGCATATCGCTCCACATAGGCAGGGGGTTGAGATACCATCTTCAGCATATGGGGCTGCAAGACGAGTGCTCAACACACTGAGCCATCCCAGCTTCCCCCAATCTTTTATAGTGGGCTTCAGGCAAACCCACCCAACATTTATCTTGGAAGAAGACATTATCTTTATTATAATATAATGAACAAAAAACAAACTTTCCCATTTCTATGGAGCAAAATACCACCTCTATCTTCCAAGGCTGTTTGCTATATACATTCTTGTAAGGTTAGTCTAGAACAAAAGTTGGCAGTGCATTTATAGGACGTGCACAAACATAGGGATTCATGAAGAACTGTTTCCTGATAGTATAATGATACAGGCTAGTGTTAATATGGAGATATAAGGAGGTGGGAGAATAAAGAGAAGGAGTAAATTGACTAAAGCTGATACCAAAAGATAAAGCTACACAGCTAGAATAAGAAAGCCTGGGTCTAATTGAAAGCCTAGGCTAGAGAAAAGCAGGTAGAAAGGCTGACAAATGCTTGATTTGTGGAGAGAGAATACCTCAAAAGATTTGCGTGAGAAATAGAGAATCTAAGAAGCTTCTTAGGGAATATAGAGGTCATCAGAAAGAGCATGTTCAGGTTGCAGTGCCAACTTGAAAATACCATGTTCCTTCCAAAACCATGTTGCTAAGAAACAGTACCTTGCAAATCTGGGAGTAAAATAGGATAAAGATTAAAAAAAAAAGAACCCAGTTTATCTTTGTCTCTATTACAAATACATACACTAAAGATACCACACTCTACTTGTAATGTATTGACTTACAGTAGGTGGAGGTGGTAGATGTTTACCACTGTCTCTGCTTTTTGGAGAGTCTCAAGCTGGTTTCTTTAATCTTATCCTGCTTGAGTATCTGGGGTCTTCCCCCTCTACCTCATCATAGTCCTTCTGTTTTAAGGGCTAATGAGTGTCCTGGGCTATTAAACGACAGGAGGGATTGTTATATTAGATAATTACTTACAGTTACAAAAAAACAACAACAACTGAAAAACCTTATAGAGGTTTAACTCAAAAAATTTAATTTCCCACTCATTAAATCCATACCTAATGCTCCTTACTAGGTGGCATATTACTCAGCCTTGCCGCATCCACAAACAACACCCAAATTTTAGTGGCTTGCGACAACAGACCACGCTATATATTAGTAGCTGCAGGTTGGCCGCATATGCTGTGTCTCTGCTTAATTTCATTTGGCTCTGATCCATGTGTCTTAATTCCTGAGCTTAGGCAAAAGAATAAATGTCTGTGTGGGGTATACCATTTTAATGGCAGGAGGCAGAAGCAATTTCACAGTGCCTCCTAAAGCTTCCGGAATGGAGAACAAATATCATGTCTGCTCATCTGTCTTTACCTCAAGGATATCACACGCCTGAGCTTAACATCAATAGATGGGAGTCTTACAGGGAAGTGGATGTATTTGTGAATAATAATATAATGTATGAGTAGTAGTTTTCTTGGGAAAAATTCTTTTCAAACTGTCCTTTGGAGATCTTTTCTCCATCTTGGGGTAGCACAATTGTCTAGGGTGTCTTTGAGATGGAGAGAAAAGGAGCTGGCAAATAATCAGCTAGAAAGCAAATCAAGAGGTATATGTATAGGGGAAGGGAAATTTCCAATCAAAAACAAAGTTCAGGGGATGCCAGGATAGCTCAGCAGGTTGAACACTTGCCTTGCAACCTCAAAGTCCAGGGATTGAATCCTGACCCTGGCCCATGCAAACCCATATGCTGAACTGTAGCACAGCTGGTATCACGGTGACAAAGGTAAAAGCCTCACATGCGGAAGTCCCAAGTTCAGTTCCTACCCAACGTGGTCCTCCATTCACCTGTGTGGAATAAAAAACAAAAAACTATATAATAACCAATGATGCACAGCTACGGAGACTGCTCTGGGCACTCCTCCTTCTTTCTCTTTCTCCATTCAAAACAATAAAATTAAAAAAAAAAATTTAAGCAAGTTCAAAAATAAAAATTAAAAAAGGGAATAGGGGGATGCTGGGAGGCTCAGCAGGTTGAGTGCTCATCTTGCAGCCTTGTGGTCCAAGGATCGAATCCCAGCCCTGGCCTGTGTGGACCCATATGCTGAACTGGAGTGTGGTCCCAGTTCAGCTCTTGCCTCCTGGTTCAGCCCTCAGCTCGTGGGGGCATGCCTTCCATGTGGGAGCCCCCACCCAGCCCTGTTCCTGCTCTGTCAGGCCCCCCACTCCTCTGTGTGGAATGACACTACATTGAAAACTGATGATGTACAACGATGGAGACTGCTCTGGACCCTGCCCCTTCTCTCTGTCTCTCTCTGTCTCTATCAGTCAAAAACAATAAAATACATCTTAAATTTAAAAAAAAAAGGAAAGAAAGGGAAGAGAACAGTCGCCAAGTGTCCTTCATAGATGATTGGATAAAGTAGATGTGGTACATACACACAATGGAATATTACTCAGCCATAAGAAAAGATGAAATATAGTTTTTTGTGACAATATGGATGGACCTTGAAATTATCATGCTAAGCAAAAATAAATCAGACAGAAAAAGTCAAGAACCATAAGACTTCACTCACATGTGGGATATAAAACTGAAAGCAACAAACAAATAAGACAAATAAACAAAGCCTCACAGACAACAGTTTAGTTGTTATCAGAGGGTAAGGGGGAGAGGGTGGTAAAAGAGGGAAAAAGGGGTCAAATATGTGGTGATGGAAGGAGAACTGACTTTGGGTGTTGAACACACAATGCAACAAGGGATCTTCTTTGCTGAGGAAAGAACTTCCTTTTTGTCCTTAGATAGAAGCAACAGAAAAGTCAGACTGAGAGCAAGCAAGGTGCACAATGCACGTGGTTTGCTGCCCATTTTTAGAGGTTACTCCTGCCCTAGCCTGGAGGACCATGTTCTAACTCATCACTTGGATAAACACAAAGGCTGTGTAACCAGATAAGATTCAAATATACAATAGGACATTGAAGAAATTCTTTGCTTAGCAGCATCTCAGTTTTATGTGTCTCGATCTAACTTCCAGTCTCCCATGACTATACTCCAGATACACAGAGATTCATTATTTGTCTATTTATTTGTTTAATAACCTCACTTCAACTTCTCAGTTTGAAACTGAAAGCCCAAAGCTTTTTAAATTGCCCCATTATTCTAGCTAAATCCCAGCGCTTTCAGAAACCATGGGCAAGGCCACATGCATTTCGACCTGGCACTTTAGTTGAAATTACATGTGTGCATCAACGAAGAAAGAATAACACAATGTCTAAAAGCATTGCTCATCATGTCCCTTCAACTTTTTATACATTTTCTCCCAAAATACCGCTCTGTTGATTCCTGGGCTATTTATGTGTCATTACTATTCTAGCCACAAGTGAGTTTTTGACATTCTGAGTGATTGGTTTGCTTGCATGGCCCCATGGGAGGGGCAATGTCAAGAAGAGCCTCCTGAGAGTGACAGAGAGCATGGAGTATGTGGTATGTGAGACCAGTGGCATTATGTTCGTGAAAGGTCTGGAAGAAGCAGCTGTATCTCTACTGTGAGGAATAAACTCCCAAACCTCAGTGGCTTATGCAGTGATATATAAAATCCAAATGGCTGGCAAGGAGCGTGTTGTGTTTGTTAGGCCCTGTTATGAGTAAATCATATAAGGGCCCAGCCCCTGTCTATTTTGGGGTCCTCCTACCTCTAGAGACTCAGATTTCTCTCCATGTAAGCTGTGAGTAAGGAAAGAGACAGCAGTAGATGATGAGCAAGGCCTGGAAGACAGCATCAATCACTTCTGCACATACTCTTTTGGCTAGAACTCACCACCGGATCTCATGGAAGTGGAGGTGGGTGAGTGTTGGGTAATGTAATCTCATTGAATGCTCAGAAAGAACAGGATAGAAATTTAATGAACAACCAGTCAGTTTCTGCAACAGACTAGTCCTAAAAATGAAAAATGCAGTTAAAGCTTCCTAATTCTGGATCCTCAGTGTTCACAAATGATTGCTGAACATTTGATTTCCCTCTGAATTTCCAGGGGATGCTCCTGCCCAGGATGCCTCTGCAATGCTCAGAAACCCTGGGGGTCAGCCTCCCTCCCACCCATTCAGCCCCATCCCCATCCCGCATGGTAAAGATGTTGCTGGTGACAGTGAAGTGTTACTTAGGATACCGGTAGGTAGAGGGTAGGTAATTGGTGATAAAATATTGCTAAGCGCACTGAACTTACACTTTTACTGCTGTCCACTATTTCAGCTTCCTTCGTATCCACTAATTTTTTCTCTATCTTTTTAGTCTACAGCCTGAGCTTATTTTAAACACTAGTGCCCACCCTCAGGGTCTCCTGACACGCATCCTATGGGCAAAATAGCATGCCACCTTGAGGATATGTATTTCTGTTCCCACCCATAACTTTTAAGAGAATAGGTATAAGGATATTCTAGGATGAGATAAAACTGGAGCCTATTTCCTGCCCCCAGCTTCCCCTTTATTTTTAATTACTTCCTTCCTGCCACTGTTTTCCAGACTATCTAAATTGTATCAGTCCCAGGCATACAGGAATGTGAGTACCACCGGATGGCTATTATCAGTCAGGAAATAACTATCATTCAAACACTGTTTGCTAATGATCATATTTGACGTGACAAAATGCATGTGAATAATACATTTGAACCATTTCAGCACCATCTCAGATTTAAAAAAAAAAAAAAAAAGGCATGAGAACCGACAGCTTTGCATAAACCACTTTCTTGCTATTTTCTGTGATTCTGACATATTCACATTTCATCAAATAAGAGTGAACCCTACCATTCGCCCACGCACCAGGCGTTCACTTTATATATAGCTATAGATATTCAATGCAAAACAAAGCAAAAAAAGATTCATGTAACGTAGAATTTGTGGTCGGATTTTGAGGGGCTAACATTTCTATATTAAATTTTTTACCTATCTTGGTTTCACAAAATGCTTGGTTAAGGCTTTACACATCTTTATACTTCAGCTTTTTGTTTCCACATTCACTCCCTCATGCATTCAATACTTATTGTGTATTCCCTGAATCCCCAGAACTTTGATAAATTCTGGGAATACAGAGTAGAATTTTCTTGCATAAGGAGCTCAAAGCCTCATGGCTGTTATTTCAGAAGTAAATAATAGGAACTATTGTATCTGAGAAAGGCAGGGAGGTTAGAAAAGTCTTCATAGCCCTGGATGGTTACTCAAACATAAGGTATTATCCAGACAGAAGACTTTATCTTACACACCTTTGGGCTGAGTGCTTACGATGTGCCAGCCACTGTTTGGTGAACCACAAATGTGATGAGAACTAAGGTTGAAGAGATTGTTAGGGTTTAGATTTAAGAAGGCCTTGTACACCATTTGTGGATTTTGGCCTTGTCTGACAACTTTGTGAGTAGAGAGTCACAGTTTCTCAGAACTGCTTTCTTATTTACCGTTATGGTAGGAATGACAAAAGGATTATATAGAATCAGAGGTTATACCAATATTTGGCAACTGCTTTATTTATTCACTCCAAGGTTCTCAACTTAATACAATGAAGTATTTAAGTATCTTTTCAAATGGGCAAGGTCAATCAGTTCTATTTGTGTACTTGCCCTGAACACAGCCTACATTTCAATCACGGTAAGAGAAAACATTGCTCTTGGCTTAAAGATCTGTTCTCCATTTCTTTCCACTCCTTGGGTATTGGAAAGACCCTAATATCAAAGCTCTCAGAGAGTAATTTGAGGGGTCTGGGAGGTACAACTCCTAAGAAAGGGGTAAGGATATAGTAGCACCTTGGATTCCCTGTAGGCATCTAAGCACAGAATGTGAACAGGAAAAACATGGAAGCCCTCATGATCGCATGTTTCCAAGAGTATTGGCCTAGCATTTTAAACCAGTTATACTTGGTTTTAGTTCACAGCAAGACTCCTTACTTGCTTCCAAATTCTGGCTGCAACTCATTGACTCTAACCACTGACCACCCAGGACTCTCATTTCAAAAAAATAGTCACCTAATTCTAGCTTCAGTAAGGTTATACTTCAGGATACATATGTTTTCCATGAAACAACTTGAATATACTGGTTTCTTATGACCCACTAAATAAAGCTCACTTCCTTCTCTCTACCATGCCAACTCCACTCAGAGACCCCAGTATTTCTGGGATAAATATTAGTTCAAAAAAAAAGCCTCTTCTGAAGTTGGCCAGGAAGGCTCATGCTCTGCCCCATGCTCTGCCCCATGCTCCCATCTCCCCCAGAGACATTAGACTCAGAGTACCTTCCTTATTACAGTTCCACTGTGGGTGTTGCAGACCATGCCAGCGAGAACAGGCAGAGCAAGTTCCCTCTCAGTAGAATATTGGGGTCCCCTTGTCTCTGTAGCTATTGGATAGCCTGTAGCCAAGTGCACCAGAAAGTCCAGAGAGCCATGTTTGAACATTTCAACTACTGTAATTTCCGGGCACACTGGCTGCTGTGGATGGGTGGGTGGGGCAAAACTTTCTACAGGAAGTAGCCACACTTTCTTCTTCTCCCTCACCTCATCACTAATGTTTATATTTATTAGATTTAGGGATAATGCTCCATTTTCTGGCAGGCTGAGTTTAAAATGTAAAGTTTACTGAGAAACTCAAGCCCACGTCAATCTCAGGTGGACCGAATTAATACCTCCTCTGTCTAAAGCTCCCTTAGCTAGCATTTTCTGAGCCAAGCCTTCATCATCAATGTCTATGTAGAATCCTTCTCATTGACCTCACAGACATTCAGGAGAGTGACTTACCGAGCTCTCTAGTTTTTCATCTTGTCCAAAGATTTGCCCAAGAATGTGTAAGCATTAAGAACAAAGATTGAAGTGCTATTGGTTTGGAAATGATAATAATCTCAGCATAGGGTGGGGGCAGGGGCCTCTGAGACAAATCATTTGCCTTCACCATATCTTGGGCATTGAATCACAGGTTGAGTTCAAAAGTACTTTTATGACTGTGGTTTCAATGAGATTAGTAAGTATATTCAAACCTGTTTTCAACTGAGTCTTGGATAATCTCTGATTCAAACCCTTGTATTGAACAAGTACTAAATTTCTTTGACATTATGTCTGACTGTTTAGTGATCAACTGAGTGGAATGTTATGAGAAGGAACACAAAATACTAGTGGCTGATGTAACAGTGCAGACAGGGAAAGCTTACCTTCCCATTTGCTGATTCTGGCACTCACGGTAGCCCTGGCCTTCAAGACATGGCAGGCAGGTGCAGAAGCTGGTGGAAAATGGAAGCTATAGAAAAGGGAGAACAGGTAAGGAAGGTCAATTTCCTAAATAGTCATGACGTGTGCAACTGATGACTATTCCACCAAATAAATATATATTTGTGTTCACTGAGTGTCTGCCTCCATCCCAAAACCAAAGGAGGCAACTGTGTGAACATTTTAGGATTTTTTTTTAAAGATTTATTTTATTGTTTTGAGAGAAGGTAAGAGAGAGAGAGAGAGAGAGAGAGAGAGAGAGAGAGAGACAGAGAGAAGTGGGGAGGGCCCACAGCAGTCTCCACAGTTGTACATCATTAGTTTTTTGACATAGTTTCATTCTACACAGGTGGGTGTGGGACCACACTGGGCAGAGCCAAACTGGGGCCCTCAGGGGAGGGGAGTACCTTCACCACCATCCTGGCAGTTACCGGTTGCATACAACAGTTCAGCATGTGGGTTTGCACAGGCTGAGGCTGGGATTCGATCCCCAGACCTTACGGTTGCAAGGCAAGCACTCAACCTGTTGAGCTACTCCAGCATTTTTAGGGTAACTTTTTTTTTATCCCTGATTCAAGTTACTATTTCAGAACTTTTGAGGTCTAATCTCAGAACAACCTACCCCCCACAGGGGTCTCCAAACTACAGCCCGGGCTAGATGTGGCCAGCGAGGCCCTCTCATCCGGCCCGCAGAGACCTTTTTATCTGAATAAAATAATATTAAATAAATAATTAAAAATAACATCTATGTTTTGATTCTTTTTTATTTGGACCTCAAGTATGTAGTTGGCCCCCAAACTGCTCTTAGATAGTTAATGCGGCCTGCGGGCTGAAAAGTTTGGAGACCCCTATACTAGAAGATCAAACCTATTTTTAATAAATACAGATTGGCTTTTAATTTTCTTTTAAGAATTAAAAACAATAACACAATAAAAATAATATGATACAATACAAATACAATACAAAATACCAGACAGTTTAAACACCAGACTCCTGAAAATCTTACTACAAGCTAGACTACATAGTTAGTTTTTTTATAGTTATTATTAATGTTTGTACAATTTAATACTACAGGGAAAGAAAAATGCTAGTGGTCTGATGACAAAAGGAGCAGTAAGTGTGATCATTAAATTTAGAGCCAGATGACTTTTGCCAAGTTTCAGTACTGCCACTTTCTTTGTGATTATTACCTCTCTCGGTCTGAATTTTCTCATCATATTTTATATTTAAAGAGATTAACTAGACAACCTCTAATATTCTTTACATATCTAAGATTACATAGTAGTATGCATATTTTGAAAGATAATTTCTTAATATAGAGAGCTGAACTGTTGGAAGTGTAGGTTAAAAATGGATTTACAGAGATGCCAGGATAGCTCAGTGGTTGAGCGCTTGCCTCACTTTCATGAGGTCTGGAATTTGATTCCCAACCCTGGCCTGTGCAACCTCATACACTGAACTACAGCACAGCTGGTGACCACTGATCAAGATGGCTCTGCAGTGAAGTTTCTCACATCCCGTGCAGGAGGCCCCCATGTCAATTTCCACTCTGTGCAGCCCCACATCCACCTGTGTAGAATAAAACTATATCACAACTAATGAATACAACTGTGGAGACTGCTCTTGGCCCTTGCCCCTTCTCTCTCACTCAATCTCTTTTTCCTTCTCTCAAACAATAAAATAAATCTTAAAAATAGATTTACAAAGGAGTTATTTATTGAACAAAATAGAACATTGTTGTGACTGGAGATTTAGATTGCAAAGACATAGTAATTGAACAATGCATAATTAACTGTAACTTATTTGATTTAATTATAGTTTCAACACCGATTCCCTTGCACTAAAGTAAAATTGTCATGTCATGCTCATTCCAAAAATGTCATGCTGAAAGAGACAACACAAGATAGTGATATCTGAAGATACAAAGGGGGAAGAGACCTTGAGTCTCAATGTCAAATTCTGTAGAGGAGTAATTAACATAATACAGAAAGCAGTGGAATAGTAACTTACCCTAAGAATCAGAGAACTTTCTTTACACCCGGTGAATTGGAAAAGGGGAAGAAAAAGGAAAGGAGAGGTTGTTTTATCTTAATTAGAAGAAAGTAAAGAGAAGGAATGTCGGGATAGTTCAGTGGCTGAGCACTTGCCTTGCAATCATGAGGTCTAGGGTTCAATTCTTGTCCCTGGCCCATGAAAACCCATATGGTGAATTTTGGCACAACTGGTGGCCACTGGGATGGCAGTGGTGAAGTTCCCACCCTCTCATGTAGGAGGCCCCCCAGTTGGTTCCTGCCTTTTGTGGTCCCACATCCACCTGTGTGGAATAAAATCGTGTCACAACTAATAACATACAACTATGGAGACTGCTCTGCACCCTCCCCACCTTCTCTCTCACTTTCTCTCAAACGGTAAGAAATAAAATCTTTTTTTTTTAAGTAAAAAGATGGGAAGCCTTTTATCTCAAAATCTTTGACTGAAGGAACCAATATCTTTCTCACCCCATCACCAATACCACTATTAGCATAGCCTCATTGATAATTACTTCCTACAGTATGGTACCTCCACTTGTAATCTCCCCAAATTAGACAATATCAACTGAAATTTTTTTTGAACACTTGTTTTTCTGTATGTCACATTTTTCTAGATCTTATCTCAGAAACCAAAAAAGACTTTGCAACTGAGAGTCTAATGTTATCCTTAATAATGCATGATACCTGATATAACATAATTAATGTATTGTATCTCAAAGAATGCCCTGTAGAAGAGATGTCATAAAACCACATAAATTAAGACAAAGCTGAGTTGAGTTATCAAAATGGGTGTTCTATAGACTTACATTCTTTAATATATTTAGAACTCCTCCATATGACAATTCATGGGAAAGATTGGATGCTTCCTCTGAATAGATTGTTTAATGAATTATTTTGGCAGTTGATAATATAGTCTCTTGAGTTATTATTTTAGTAATCTCTTCTATTGATTTAAATCATTTTAGTTAAATCTCACATGTTTGTATCTTACTTCCCACATCTAAGCTCATTGAGAGCTAAATAGTTTTTATACTTATTTGTACTATAAAAAGAGTCCTACCTAGCATGATAGGTATTCAGTCACCAAATGAGTGCTTGAATTGGCTTACCTACAATTTATTTAACAACAGAGAATTTGGATTTCATGACTGGTTATTCCTTAATTTAATTTGCTAATTTATTATTAGGTGAGAATTATTTCTAATGAAAATTTTATATTTGCATGTCAACAGCAATAGCAAAGGCCTTGAAAATACTTTATCTGTAACCTGGTTTATAAAACATTTAGCAAATATATTTTTATAGACATTGTTAATATAAACCTAAGTTCATGTGTTTAAATTAATAGGTTATAAATGCAACACCAAAATTAACTATTTCACTAAAATAGAGATACTTTATTTGATCCAACCCAGAGTGTTATAATACAAATGATAAATAAGGTAGCTTTTCAACTTTTAATGTAGATCAATAATTTTCAAAATTTTTGAGAACAATGGAAACTTTTCAATATAAAGTTTACATAAACACCACAAATAAAATTAATAAATACATTTTATTTATTTTAAATTATGCAATGTAAGGCAAAATTATAATATCTGATTTGCAACAACTTACAAATTCTATTAATTAGAAGAAGGCTTTCTATGAACACAAAAATTTTAAATTAGTAACTATAAAATCGTAGTCTCCACAATAGACGTTATTTTTGTACATTATATTAGCATGTGGTAGTAGAAAAAAATCAGCCATAAAGCTAAGAAAAAATTGTTTGTTTGTTTTTTTAACATTGCTTCTTTTACATCAGGATATCCCTCAATTAAATCCATCCAGAAACTTGAAAGTAGATGAATGAAAGATCTTTTATATAGAAGTATAAACACTAAATAAAATTATTCTAAGAGTAAAATTGTTCTAAAGTAATTTGAATGATCTTTCTTAATAACCATAATATTGTAACAATTTAAAAAAATATTTGCTATAATGTGTGGCACATATTCATGGTATGAGCTGGCAATTGACTCATCAGTGAGCAGGTAGCCCAAATTTGCAATTGTTGAATAAAAAATTACTACCTCACATGCAATGAAAATCACTTGTATTTTGTGTAACAAAGTTATTTACTACTGGGGTGGAGACAGTCCTAATGTGCACCTAACAGGTAAGTACAATAAGAAAGCTAGAGCAAGAATATGCATGTGACCTGCTCTGTTTGATCTTTTCTAAAGGGCTTTTGCATCACTCTCTCTTCTGGTTTCTGTCAAGTACAACTAATATAAATGGTCTGGGGCACTCCAATATATATACCAAAGATTTCTCAATAAATAGAAATTCCATTAAAAAGTTATTGCATGATACTTTTTAGAGTGACTAAAGAATTGAGTGGGCACTGCAAATTCTCATTTTTGGTGGGAGAATTGATAAGCAGAAGAATTTATCATATTCCTGCCGTTAATTGTTTAAAATTTAAGGTGTTGTATAAAGTTTTTTGTTTTCAAAAAAATCCCACATAGTTGTAATGGACATGAAAATACAGCAGTTGCTTCAAATGTTTTCTAATCAATTTATATAATTTACTTATATTAAGTAACAGGTTTTCTAAATCACAAGTGCTTTAAAAATTCTATTTGTTATTATACCTTATGTCTTCTATTGTAAGTTAAAAAGTCATTAGCTTCAACACCCATTTGTAATAAAAACTCATTTAACTATAGAGGGGAACTTCCTCAACCTGATAAAGGATATCTACAGAAAACCAACAGATAACATCATATTTAATGATGAAAAGCTCAAAACATTCCCACTAAGGCAAAGATGCCCCCTCACCACTGATATTTAAAATTACACTCGAAGCTGATTCTGGGTGGTAGGCACATAATGCGATGTATGGGTGATGTGATGTGGACTTGTACATTGGGAAACTATCAATTGTTACCAACCAATGTCACTCCAATAAATTTAACAATAAAAAAAAATTACACTCGAAGTTCTAGCTAATAAAATAAGACAGCAAAAGAAAGTAAAAGGTTATAGATTAGGAAGAAAGAAATAAAACTCTCTTTGCTCTCAGATGACATCGTCAATGTGTAAAATCTGAAGGAATTCATTTTAAAAAAAAACCTCTTGGAACTAGTAAGTAATTAAAGCAAGGATGCATAATACAAGGTTAATATACAAAAGTCAATTGCTTTCCTATATTTCATCAATGAGCAAATAAAATTTTAAATGAAAAAACAATGTGATTTATAAATGAAGTATTTAGAAATAAATCTAACACTATAGAACAA
>PVKE010036147.1:0-16536 GCA_004027555.1 Craseonycteris thonglongyai | reverse complement strand
GTGCAACTATGGAGACTGTTCTGGGCCCTCCCCCTTCTCTCTGTATCTCTCTCTCTCTCTCTGTAAAAAAAACCCAATAAATAAATCTTTAAAAATATATATATATATATAAAGAAATATTTTTAAGTGAAGAAACTTTAGTCATAAAAGATGGCTTCACTAAGAGAGTCAACACTATTGGGGATGCCAGGATAGCTCAGCAGGTTGAATGTTTGCCTTGCAACTGTGAGGTCTGGGGATCAAACCTCAGCCCTGGCCTGTGCAAAAACGTATGATGAACTGGGGTACAACTGATAACCACCTGGATTGCTCGGTGGCAGTGGTGAAGGTTCATGCCTTCCATGCAGGAGGCCCTCAGTTCGATTTCCACCCATGTGGCCCCACATCCACCCGTGTGGAATGAAACTATGTCACAATTAATGATGTACAACTATGAAGACTGCTCTAGGCCCTCCCCCTTCTCTCTCTCTCTCTCTCTCTCTCTCTCTCTCTCTCTCCCTCTCCCTTAGCTTCTCTCAAACAATAACATAAATCCTTTTTTAAAAAAGAGATTCAACACTATAAATGTCAAGCATCCCTAAATTAATCAATCAAGCTAAGACTTTCACAAACAAAATGCTCACAATGTGTTTTACAACTAACAATTATTCTCAAATTCATCTGAAACTATGTATGTGGAGTACTCCCTGGGAAATTCTGAAAGAAAAGATTATGACTGGAGAAATAATACAACAGACATTAACCTAAATTATATGTCTAAGGTTAAGTTAAATTGTGATACTGGTGTAGTAATAGATTTACCTCTAGAAAGAAAAAGTTCAAAATTAGAACCAAAGGAATCTTTTAAAGTTAGTATTATTATTACTAGAGAAAAGATTGATTATTCACTAAATGCTGTTATAACTGGACAGCCACTGAGAAAACAAGTCACTCTCCATTAAATTAAATTCTAAGTATACAGAATTTAAGTAAAATTTTAAAATTAAACTAAAAACAGTAAACATAGAACTATACTTTCAAATCATTTTTTTTAAAGATTTATTTATTGTTTTTGACAGAGAGAGAGATACAGAGATAGAAACAGAGACAGAGAGAAGGGGGAGGGCCCCGAACAGTCTCCATAGTTGCAAATCATTGGTTTTTCCACATAGTTTCATTCCACAGGTGGGCGGGGCTGCACAGGGCAGGAACTGGGCCAGGATCTCGCCCCAGTGAGAACCCGGGGGCACTCCCCAGTTCAGCATATGGGTCCGCACGGGCCAGCCAGGGCCAGGATTCGATCCTCAGTCCCCGGGGTTGCAAAGTGAGCACCTAACCCACTGAGCCATCCCGGCTTCCCCTCAAATCTTGTAATGAGAAATGTCTTTCTAAGCTTCAAAACTAGAAGCCATTTTTTTTTTTATAGATGACTGGATAAAGAAGTTGTGGTACATTTACACAATAGAATACTACTCAGTGATAAGAAAAGATGAAATACAGCTATATGTGACAACATGGACGGACCCTGAAACAATCTTAGTAAGCGAAGTAAGTCAGACTGAAAGAATCAAGAAACATCTGACCTCACTTATAGGTGGAATATAAAATTGAAAGTAACAAAGAAGCAAAGACTCATGTACATAGTCAACAGTTTAGTGGTTACCTGAGGGGAAGGGGATGGTGGGTGGGAGAACTGGCGGAGGTGGGTAGGAAAGGGGCATCAAATATATGGTGATGGAAGGAGAGCTGACTCTGGTGGTGAGCACATAATGCAATGCATAGACAATGTCATGTAGAATTGTACACCTGGAACCTATGCCTCCGATGTGGGAGGCCCCCAGCCCTGTTCCCACCATGTGTGGCCCCCAACTGAAATCTAGGTATGAGAACCAGGAAAGATGACCAACAAACACAGTGAAAAAAGAAATTGCCGTGGAGCATTTAAAACTAAACAAAAAATACTTCATATACTACATGTATACACATTTATGAATGAATGTACTTAGATGCAAGTCACACAAAATACATGATAAAACTGATTAATCCGTGTTACCTGAAAGAGGATGATTTTCACTTTTTACTTTGTATTTCTAGAGTGTTTCCATTTTTTTTATATAACTCTAATCTTTTTATTTATTTGGAAAAGAGGAAGAGAGAACACCAAAAAGAAAAAGTGCTAGGGCAGTGATATGTTATTGAAATGTTTTTGAAACGTTCGGGGTGTTTGTTTAGGCATAAATATAGTAGGATAGTAGGAGAAGCTCTAGGACAGAATGGAATGCAAGCAAAACTTGAAACAATCAGATCTCATTTCAATCTTAGGCATATCTCAAAACATACTTACACATGTGTAAACATGGTATGTGACAGACGGCTTTCTAAAATCAGCAGAGGAAGAACATACTGTTTAACAAATGGTTATATATGGGAAAACTAAAGTTAGATCCCCACATCTCATACAAAATAAATTTCAAATTGATTACAAATCTAAATGTGAAAAGCAAATAATTTTAGAGGAAACATTTAAAATAAAAAATCTGAAACAGAAATGGCAACATTTACTAAACTTGAGTAGCTCATATGTTAAATTATTTTCTGTAGTTTTATGCATGTTTGAAACTCAAAAACTCTTGACTTATCTGTAATAATTACCCTGTATCCCACATCTTCCACAATGTCACATGAAGTTGCACCGTCATTAGTGTGCCACACTGTTTCTTTGATGCTGCAGCCATACATAAATACATTCTTCTTTCGGGAGTGGCCATGATAATCACAATAAACCTTGAAAAGATAATATGTGTATTATGTATTCAAAGCCTTTAAATTCATATATTACCAAGTAAATCTAGTTAATATCAAGCCAATGAACAGGTCTGTGTTCCTTGATTATTTTATTGTAACTGAGTCACCATTTAAAAAATAGTAACAATTAAAGTAGTTCTGAGAAAAGATTCATGATTAATTCTAGAATGGCTAGAAGTCCTTTGCAAGCCCTGCATCAAGACAGAAGTTCTACTCTTTCTTTTATATCTACTATTCACCATTGAAAAAATAATAAAATTCAATCACAGATCAAATCTGTAACTTTAGTCATCACTGCCCAAGGGTTGTTAAGGTATTTATCTAATTTAAAAGAACCAAAATGCTCTCATGAAAAACACTATAAAAAGGGTATGGTTTCAAAGTAATTTTTAAGAACATCATTTTAAAAACAAAAAATGAAGGATTCACATGTCAATTCTGTCCCTCTGTAAAGTGTTTCTATCTTTCCTAAAGGAAGATTAACTCATTTAAACACTAACTTAATGGAAACATTCTAAACAAGTTGTTGAAAATTTTTAAAAAGTGCATATATACAGTTTAGTAGTCTCCGACCATGCCTATACTACCTTGTCCACATGTGTACTCGAGATTTACCAATTTCAAAGTTGACTAAAGAGCTCAGAAATAAGTTTCTACTAGTTTGAAAATTTGAAAACTACTGTTTCCTTAGTGTTGTTCAAACAATGATGTTAAATACCTAAAACTTACAATCAGGGTGTTATAACCAATATTCATAAACAAAAAAGAAAAGTAAGGGCTCATAAGAATAAAAATTAAACCTGATGAAATAAGAATATAAATATATTGTATTAATTGATACCATAATACACAAAAAAAAGACATTTTAAAGGCATTGCTTCTGCAATCACTTCTGAAAGTAACACTTAGCTTTTATAACCAGAAAAATAATGTGCAAAATACTAAGTCAGTGAGCAACAAAATCACATCTTTGACTGTACAAAGTACAAACACTGCCACTTACCAGTGGTAAACGTTTCACTGCAGCCAGGTACTGTAGCAGCCCCTTAGCATGGTAAATAGTAGGATGTAAATCTGGATTTGGACTTTGCCACTGTCTATTCAAATCCTCTCCACTTAAAGAACAGCGGTGACTATACATATGTAAACACAATGATAGACAAACACTGGTACCAATAAATTCTTATACATATTTAATTTTATGATTCTATTCCACTAAATATTTCACATAGGTATAAATGGTGGGCTCAACAGAATGCATAATTTAGTCATTTAATAATCATTAAGCATTTGCTATGTCCAAGATCTTCTGTTACATGCATTTAACTGTGGTAATCTTTCAGATTTATATGTCAAAACTTTGAAGCTATAGAAAAAAATTAATTCTCAATTCTGGGTTTTTTTTTTTTGTTCTATATGCTATAAAATTTACTGTCACATTTTCTATTTTGACTATATAATAATCATTTGTTATACTAATATTCTGTATTTTGATTGTATTAATTATTATTAAAAGTACTATCTGGCCCTTCTAAGAAAGATAAGTATATGAAAGGTATATGTTATTATAAAAATTCATAAAGATTTTCATTTAAGTATAGGTATTAAGTATTAAAGCCATTGAACAAAATGTAAGTACACAATCAAGGTGATTAACAAATATAAACAGGATTCTGACTGGTCAATATGTTTCTGATTTAAAAGCAAACATAAAATCTCATTTTAGATTCATAACTGTAACAGACCTAACAATAAATTATTCTTTTTCATTCAAAAATTTCCAAAAATATGAGAAAGAATCACACTATCTTTATTGAATAAATATAATATGGTATCCTCAACTTTGGAGATGCTCATGGCAAATCCCATTTTACAGAAGCACTAAAGAGACCCTGTCTAACTGCCACAGTAAATGGACTATACTAACAATAAGCTGCCTACACTTACAAAGTCGTTATCTCCTAGGATCTCCAGTCTGAAGAATTCCTACTGTCAGAAAATACACTTCTTCAGGTCAGGAAGAAGTTACAAGATAGAGTCAATACTCCATATCAGTGGAAAGAGATCCCAAAAGATTCTAAATTTTACAACAAACTAAGACCATGCTAATGACAAATTTAAAAAGCAAGGAATAGAGGAGGCTGTGTTAAAAAAATCTTTCTCATATTCTGACACTGTGATATTTCTAAAAAAAAGACATAGTTTATATAATTACATTCTCATGAATAAATATAGTATCTGTCAAACTATTATACTATTATACAAAAAATTATACTAATTTACAAAAGATATTTTCACTTAAAAGTATTTTAGATGAATTCCCCATATAAATTTATTTCTTTGTTCTAAAAAAAATCACTAATTTGTTTTCCAAATTAATCTGGATATTATTTCAACAAGTTTACAAAGGACCACCGCAATAATCTATAATACTTCTATAACTATTGCTTGACTTACTTTCCATTGATGACTCCATCTGGATTTAGCATAGGAACAATTTTAAAAATATAGCATTCTCGTAAGCTCTGAGCAGTAGGGTTATTACTCATGAGATACTCCAATGTTCCTTTCATTACCCAACTTGCATTAGTTTCTCCAGGATGTACCCGAGCAGATAAGAAAACGTAAGGGCGATTTCCTAAAGTACACATAAAATCTCAAATTAAAATAAACAGCTACTAGAAGTTTACATGATGTTTGACTTTGGGGCTTTAGAAATATTTCTACTCAATTGTGAATTCTGATATAAATTCTTAGTAGAACTCACCATGCACCTATTATAAACAAGCACTGCACAACAGAGGAAACAAATATAAAACTCATATAAGCCATGTCTTAAAGGAGTTCATAATATGAACATAACATAATTAATACTATTTGAGTCACTTATTTCCCAATAATTAATCTAACATTCAAAATTAGTTCTTGGTTTTATAAAGAACAAGTAGTTGAGGAAGTTTTCAATATAAATTTATTTTTCATAAAGTCATGGGGAAAAGAAAAAATAGAACTTTGTGTTTTATAGTCACTGATAAGCAGAGAGAAAAAAATGTGTATCTGCTCAGAGATTTAGGAAAAAAAAGTTTCACTATACATTTAGATACACACAGCTACAAAAATAACTCAGCTCACCTGCTCATATTTTCATGTATACCAAACTCTTTCTCTTTCCTGAAAATACTTTAACCTTCTTATCAAATTTAGAACAGATTCCTTTTTTTTTTCTACCACAGCTGTATATCTGAGGCAACTTTTAAAAAATAAATGGGAGGAAAAAAATTTAGGTATTCAAGTCTAGTGTCAAAATACTTGATAGGTTTCTGGTGTTTTTATTTATAAATAAAATTAGCTATCAATTTTTAAATTGATGGTATTATTACATGAACTCTTAACATAATTTGTTATATTATACTTTGGGTGTGACTTGTAAGAATAAGAACTACAAAATATTAGTATCAAAAGAGACCTTAGAGATCATCTCATGCAGCTCCCTCACTTCTGAGATGAGGAAACTGAGGCCCAGAAGTAGGCCCAAGGCTAGGTAGTAACAGAACCATGACTTCTGATGCCTATTCAGAGTATCATTGCCCTTACAAAATATATATATAGCAAAGAAAAATAAGTAATAATGACTGGTATTTTGAGTGAAGAAGACAGACTTACTGAATTGGCAGATATGTTCATAATAATTAGACTCTGGCATTGCTGTTATAGTCACCAAGGGACAGCTGTTTCCAGACAGGGTTTCACATAACACATCATTTCGAAAATAGATTTGCTGAGGATTGTGTGCTGATTCCAATTTTTGAAGATGCATCTTGATAAAAATTTAAAGCAAAGTATACAATCATTTAAAAACTCCCTACGATAAATAGAAATAAATGCATCTAGATCTCCACATAACTAAAAGTGGATCAAATTCCAAATCCCTTCTCCAGGACCCTGAGGGGGCCAGATGTAGTTGAAAAGTCAATATTTGGAGAACTCAAGAAAGGGGATAGATACAGTATGTATATCATTAAATGTGAAATACCACCAGCTGGGGCAGCGGCAGGAGCCTGTATAAGCACATTATTATTTCTGCAGCAAAACATATAAAGAGTCACTCTAAGTAGAATCAATATTCAAATAAGCACACATCAATTTAGGCCAGACTTTACTGCCAAATGGGTTATGAAAAAGCTTTTGTTTTTCAAAGCCTTCTGAATTTTGAAAATGTAAGTGACTGTAGACCTTCAACAGCAATCAGAAATATGCAGAAAATTATGTAGGACAATATTTTTAAACAACTTTCCCTGACTTCAAGATTAATACAGATCCATTGTGAAATGTCTGGAAAACACAGAAAGTATAAAGACAAAATTTTAAATACCCATAATCACATCACTTAGATTACTATTAACAAATGCCAATGTATAGAAATAAAACTGTAATTACATTTAAGACCTTTTATAACTTGCTTTTATCATGTAATAATTTATACATACACAAATATTCATAATTATAAATACTATACCATATCATTAAACATGTTAAATATGTATCTTTTGAAAACACAAGTCTTAATGGTTTTAATATATGGTTATACCAAAAAAAAATAGTTTAATCCCTTATTTTAAGGCACTTAGTTGGTTTGGAACTTTTGTATAATGTTCATTCAAATAATCACTATTTGACTGTGTAGTCATTATTTCTGTGCCAGAAATTGTGGCAAGCATTGGGGATATAACAATGAATAAATGAATCCCATCCTAGGGAAAATACAGAGTGCTATGATAGTTCATAGTAAGGGGAGGTGAGGCTAGCCAAGACTGGGCAGAGAGGAAAGGTGTTCTAGAAAAATCACATTTAAACTGAGATCCAAAGACTAGTGGAGAGGATAGAGTGCTGCAGGCAGAAGGAAAGTGTATAGGAAGACCAACAAAAAAGAAGGGCATTTCAAAGAACTGAAAAGATTCATAATAGCTAGGCCAGAAAAAAAAGGATGAGAAACAGAGAATTTAACACAGAAGAAAGGACCTGTCTTTCCCAAAGCATAATAATATATGTACTACTGGTAGTTGAGATAATTAAATTATACATAAGTAACCTTTAAAAAAATTAATAGCTATGTGTTTTACTGTAAACTAAAAAAAAAGTCTATACCTTAAACCTGTAAATCACTGGATATTAACTTACGATGAGGATAAACTTTAAAAAATGATTTTTTTAAGTCTATTTAAAGATAACTATTAAGTAAATAATAGTTCACACAAAAAAATTGTGGAAGATAACAAAGAAATGACTAAATGAACCATGGTAAGAATTTTAGACTTTGAACAAATGGCTACAAAAATCCCTAATCAGTTTAAGGCAGGGAGTTTATATGATTAGATTTGCCATCAAAGAGCCCTCTTGCTACTGTGTGGAAAAAAGATTGATAAGGAGGTAAGGGGGATAAAACTGAATTCTAGGACACCAGTTAGGAAAAGGTTGGAAGAAGTCCAGGTAAGAAACAATGGTAATGTCTGGAAAAGGTCATGAGATGAACGAAAATAGGTGAATTCAAAATATATTAAAAAGGTAAATATCAGTATAGGACCATAACATGTAACAATGTAGATAACAGTATATATTCTGATGCTATATTACTTAGCACAGAAAGATACCTGATTGCACCTTTATTGTACTTTAGAACATTTATTAAAATAAAGTGAGCTTCATTTGGTGTTCTCAGCCTGGAGATCTCTTCTGCTCTATAGACTGTTTTTCTCTCATTTTCTCCTTCATAATAATTCAGAAACTTAGCTCTAACCACAGTGCTCTGGTAAATTGGTCATATCTTCATGATCCTTGATCATCAGGACAGCATTCTGTCCTGAGAATAAATCTACCACAGTAAATATTTGAACTCATTTGTTTTGTTTTGTTTAGTTTTACAATGCAAATAATCAAATAAATCAAAGAACCCACAAAAAAAACTCATACCCAAAACTCTAAGCAATCTGGATCTAGGAATACATATAAAACCATTAGAAGATAAGGGGAAAGGGATGTGGGAGAGGAAGGAGGGGGAGCTAAATATATGGTGATGGAAAGAAAGCTGACTCTGGATGGTGAACACATAGTGTAACACATAGATGAAGTACTATAGATTTTTACACCTGGAACCTATATAATTTTTACTAACCAATGTCATCCCAATAAATTTAACAATAAAGAAAGAAAACATCAGAAAAGATAAATTCCCTACTGAAAAACATAAATTACACCCACATTTTCTACTGTTACATTTTCTATGAGATTCAATGCTTCTCATCAAATAAGCAGAAATCACATCTACCGGTAGTTAAAATCTGTAAATCATGGAGTGATAGTGAACTGTAAATTTCTACCCAAAAGTGGAAAGTAAAAATCATGTCAAATTTCCTTAGTATTTCTTTTAAATAAAGGCTATGTTCCCATTTTATACCCTTTAGCTTTCAACAGATACTGTACTGTTTTCTAAAATCTTCAACACCGGGTCTTTTTATTTTAATAAGATATTTAGTTAAAGCAATTTTTCTTCAATTATCTAACACATATGCACATAACACAATAATGGTCATAATACAACTTAATGAATTCTCACCTGTAAAGTTGAATATGTATATGGGTAGTGATAAGCAAAGTAGCAAACATCATCTTTATGGGGAAAACTGACAGTAAATGTAATTGTATAGTAGGATTTTCCCTTTTGCCCACCTGCAGCAACTGAACTTCTTGAGAAGTGATTTCTGCAACAGAAAAGCATAAAATACGTTTACTTCATCCACACAAAAATTCTGATTTTCCTTGCTATTCTTTTAAACATCTTTGGGAAGGAAAAAAAAACAAACCAGTTTGTAAAAAATGTAACTTAATCTATAAAAAATAGACTTGGTACTAATAAAGCAGTTAATTGCTATGAGCCAACATCATTACTTTTCATGTCTGGATTTACTAATTAAATGGACCTAAAATACTCTATACATCAATGACATTTTTATAGTCCCATTCTTTGATAGCCATATACACTACTGGTAGGTAATGATCATCAATGGCTGCTACAATCATTAGAAGAAAGGCTGATGGACACCTCTGCAGTGGAAGGATCAATCAATGAATTCACTAATCAATCCTGAGATTACAAAAATTGTACATAAGTAAATATAGTATAAAAGACTTCAGGGACATATCAACAAAAATCAAATGCAATGTGCAGTCCTTGACTGGTCTGATTGAAACAAACCAACTACAAAATTCCATTTATGAGATAATTGGGGAAGTCTGAACATTGACTGGATTATTTTATCATATTAAGAAATTTTCTTATGTGTTATAATGGCATTGTGGTTAGACTGTCTTAAATATGTACCTCTAAAAGACAAACACCTTTGAAGCACTTATAGATAAAATATGTTATATGGGAATACATTTAAACTTTTTTTTTAATTTATTTATTCATTTATTTTCGAGAGAGAGAGAGAGAGAGAGAGAGAGAGAACTAAACTGGGGGAGCTCCCAGTTCAGCACATGGTTCCACACGGGCCGGGGCCGGGATTCGATCCCTGGTCCCCGGGGCTGCAAAGTGAGCGCTTAACCCACTGAGCCATCCCGGCTTCCCCAATGGAAATGCATTTAAAAACTCAGTGTTGAGGTGGAGATGAAAGTATAATTTAAAATAAGCCATGTGCTGCTTAATTGTTGAAACTGGGTGATAAATACATGAAGTATCATTATCTGTTTTTGTAAATGTTTAAAGATTTCCATAACATAAAGCTTTGAAAACTATACATTGCTTTAAATGTTAGTGACATACAATAAGCTAAAAAAGCTATATCAAGTTAATTTTTAAAATTCCAAATCACCTTGTACTAAGCCACAAACAAAAAAAAAAAGGCATGGCCTATAGATTATTTATATACACACAAAGACAGTCAAGATATTTTCAAATTGGTAGTCTTCATTAACTTAGCCATTATATCTTGAATAGATACTCAATGACAGGTGCTATGAGTAGGAAAATGCAAAGTAAGTTCCAGAACTACACCTATCAACTTCTCTCCTCCAAAAATTTAAAATCTATAGGTTATATTCTCTCATATAGGATGGAAGACAGTTTTATTTTCATTTTACAGATAAGACAAACAAGCACTGCAGGACTTGGTTGATCTGAAAAGTTAAGAATGACATAATGTGTTCACCACACAGAATCAGCTGTAATGTAGAATTGTACACCTAGAAACAATGTAATTGCTATCAGACAATATCAACCCAATACATTTAACAATAAAAAAAAAAGTAGGGGAAGCTGGGATGGCTCAGCGGGTTAATCGCTTGCTTTGCAGTCCCAGAGACCGAGGATCGAATCCCGGCTCCGGCCCAGGCGGACCCATATGCTGAACTGGGGTGTGCCCCCAGTTCAGTTCTTGCTGTGGCCTGTGTGGGAGGCACCTGACCCAGATCCTGCCCTGCGCAGCCCTGTGCCCACCTGTGGAGTGAAACTATATGGAAAACTAATGTTGTCAAATATGGAGACTGCTCTGGGCCCTCCCCTTTCCCTCTGTCTCTGTCTGTTTCTCTCTCTATCAAAAAACAATGAAAATAAATCTTAAAAAAAAGAAAAGAAAAAATAAATAAAAATTTTTTTAAAAGAATGACATAATGCAAAAAATAGATTTTAATCCCCACTATCTGAATTTTAGGCTTGGGGTCGGGGGGGGTGGGAAACACTAGAAAAACGCTTGTTACATAGAAAGTGTAATAAGTTTCTGTTGAATTGAACTGAAATTCTAGATCTGCAAGTAGTCAAAATAAAAAACAAAAAACTAAACAAACAAAAATCTTGCCATCACCCCTTACACACAGAATGACCTCCCATCATGTTATGACCACTCACTTTATGATATAAAAAAAAAATAAAGCATTCACTGACTGATGAGTTCTAATGTGCAAAAAAAGAAGACAAATATGAAAGAAATAATACTTTTTGAAAAATATTGTTTCACCCTTTAGCAGTCTAAATCATTATGCCAAAAAGAAAAATGATGAAAGTATTTTTGCCTTAGCCTACCATTGAAAGGAATATAAAATTTATTCAGGTACATTTGAATTACATATGATATTACACTTTTGTTCCTTACTTCCTACTTATTTTGCTAATAAAAGTGGAGAAAATACCCTACTAAGGTGAATTCCAAGGAACACATCCTTTCTCAGAAAGTAATAGCACTTAAGACTGAGGTTTTTCCAAAGCCATGTCATAAACCATTAAAAACAGTTTAATTTTAGAAATCTCCTAACTGATAAAACTAAATTGTATTAGTGCTAGTTGAGCACAATATAAGAAGTCTCCTAAACAAAAATGTCAGGATTAAGATTAATAATAAAAGAAATAGGGATGTCAACTGCTTTCAACAGAGAAAGTTATCTGGAAACATAGTGCATGCAGAAATAAAATGGGAAACAAGGTACATGATAATCCTAAATTATTTAGAGTAAAGCTGAATTATAATCCAATTATTTCACTGAAACAATAAATAATTTCTAGCACTTATTTCTAACTCAATAATCAGATAACCCATCTGAAGTCAAAGTTGAATTGTATAAGCTGACATAACTGTGGAATGCATATCCAGATAAAATATTTTAGAAATCAAAATGAGATAAAAATGTGTGTATAGAAAAGAAAAGAATTGTGCTTAAAATCATGGGAATAACAAGAGGCCACTGTATATTATTTCCTACAATTTCTAATTTCAATTTTATTCAAAGACGTTCCAGGGTTTTAAAGCTAAAAATAAGTTACGGACAATGTAGCTATCTATCTACGTAGTAGAGACAAATATTTGTACCTATGTCTATCTGTCTACAAAATACATTTTACAGTTGACCCTTGAACAGCTTTGAAGTTAGGGACACTCATACTTCTCAAAGTCAAAAATCCAAGTACATAACTTCTGACTCCCCCAAAACTTAACTACACCCCAGTTGTCCCTTGGTATCTGTGGGGGACTGGTTCCAGGACTCCTGCAGAAACCAAAATCAAAGGATGCTCAAGTCCCCTACGTAATATGGCATAGATTGATCAATACAGTCAGCCTTTTGCATCTACAGAATCCCAACCACATATCAAAAATACTACAGGTATTTATTGAAAAAAAATCTGCATATAAGTGAACCCACACAGTTGAAACTGTGTTGTTTAAGGGTCCACTGTATTTCTACTACCCCTTAAATCAGGGGTGTCAAACTGGCGGCCCGAGGTAATTTTTTGTGGCCCATGACGCTCTGAAATAAAATGAAAATAGAAAAAATTGTTATGAAGAAAATAGCGCTTAGGGGAGATCGAGGCAATACTGTACACACAATTCCCTTGTTAACCCTTTAACTACTGAAGACAAGTATACACATGACCCAGTGCCTTTCCTGGGAGCCTGTGGGCGTGTATAAACGTGCTCAGTTCCTGCAACATCTGTAAATGTGATGTGGCCCGTGTGAATCTTGCCTGTTGCACCAAATGGCCCGTGTTTTAATTGAGTTTGACACCTTGCCTTAAATGAATCTCAAATTTTAAAGACTCCCTGTTAGAAGTAATACTGAAGCACATCTACTTCTTATAAAGGGGGTCAAATATATGGTGATGAAAGGAGAACTGACTCAAGGTGGTGAACTCACAATGCAATATACAAATGATGTATTGTAGAATTGTACACTTAAAACCTATCTAATTTTACTAACTAAGGTCAGTCACCCCAATATATTTAATAAAAAAAATACTAAAGCATTATCACCCAATTCAAAGAATGTAATAATTGCTTTTAATCTTTAAACTGAAATAGAATAAAGTTAATCTCCCCTTCTGTAAGTTGATGTCTTATTATTCTTAGAATACTTACTTATAGTAACAAATGTCAGTCCCCACACGAGTCCACCATGGTCTGGCATTTAATGCTTCCTGAACTGAATACATGAGTGGTTGCATACCTTTGAAAAAAGAGACAGAAAAAGAACAGAGAAAATTCTTTGCAGAATTTTTGAGTCAAGAATTAATTTTATTGAACTAAAAAGCTTCTGCACAGCAAAAGAAACCATCAACAAAGCAAAGAGGCAGCCAACCAAATGGGAGAAAATATTTGCAAACAATGCCTCTGATAAGGGGCTAATATCTAAAATATATAAAGAACTCATGAAACTTAACAGCAACAACAAAATAAATAATCCAATTGAAAACTGGGTAAAAGACCTGAATAGACACTTCTCTCATTAAGACACACAAACGGCCAACAGACATATGAAAAAAATGTTGAACTTCATTACCTATTAGGGAGATGCAAATAAAAACCACAATGAGATACCACTTCACACCTGCTAGAAAGGCTATAATCAACAAAACAAGGAGTAACAAGTGCTGGGAAGGCTGTGGAGAAAAAGGAACCCTCATACACTGCTGGTGGGAATGTAAATTGGTACAACCACTATGGAAGACAGCATGGAGGTTCCTCAAAAAACTAAGAATAGAATTACCATATGACTCAGCAATCCCTCTTCTGGGTATCTACCCCAAAACTTAAAAACCTTAGTCCACAAAGATATATGTACCCCAAAGTTCATCACAGCATTGCTCATGGAGGCCAAGTCATGGAAGCAACCAAAGTGTCCTTTGATAGATGACTGGATAAGGAAGATGTAGTACATTTACATAATGAATATTACTACTCAACAATAAGAAAAAATGAAATACTGACATTTGCGACAACATGGATGGATCTTGAGATCATCATGTTAAGTGAAATACATCATGACTTCATTCATGTGGAACATAAACAATGTAATAAAGAAACAAAAACTCATGAACACGGTTAATAGTTTAGGGGGAATGGGGGAGGGAAGGAGATGGGGAAACAAATATATGGTGATGGAAAGAGAACTGACTCTGGGTGGTGAGCACACAATACAATACATACACAATGTAATGTAGGATTGTATACCTGGAACCTATGTAATTATTACCATCCAATGTTACTCCAATAAATTTAACAATTAATAAAAAGAAAACAGATATATCCTGGAAACACAATGAATTAATTAATTAATTGATCTTGCCATTTTAGAAAACATGAAGCATTCAGGAAGCTGTAAGGAAACACATTTCCATTTTTAGTATGTATTTAAAAAGCTGAGAAATTTCTTTAAAGTCTTCTAAGTCAATCAATGATATGCTTTAATAACTAGTTTAACTAAAATAGTATAACTTTAATGAGTGAAAAGTCATTAAACTTTTTTGCTAACTTTTCTATATTAAATCAATTAAAAATGAGTGAAAGAGTAAATAATATATAAAGAAATAATATGATGATCACCCCTCTAGCTCTCCATGGATTATCTATACTGAGGTAAAGAAAAAAGACGCCACCAAAATGACATGATTGTTTTTTATTCCTTAATTTTCTTCATACATATATGTGTTTATAGCAGGGAGGACAAGAAAAGACTATCAAAAAATAGAACTGGGGATGCTGGAATTGCTCAGTGGGTTGAGCACTAATTTGCAGCCCCAGGGTCCAAGGATCGGATCCTGGCCCCGGCCCGTGCAGACCCATATGCTGAACTAGAGTGTGCCCCCATTTCAGTTCTCACTGGGGTGAGCTTCCCATGTGGGATGCCCCCCGTTTGGCTCCTGTCCCAGGCATGCTTCCTATGTAGGAGATCCATGGCCAGCGGGGGCGTGCCTCCCATGTGGGTGGCGCCCAGCCCATTCCTGCTATGAGCAGCCCTGAACCCACCTATGGAATGAAACTATGTAGAAAACTAATGACACAACTATGGAGACTACTCTGAGCCCTCTACCTTCTCTCTGTCTCTGTCTCTGTCTCTGTCTCTGTCAAAAACAACAGAAATAAATCTTTAAAAAATAGGATTGACTATATACTATAGTACTTTCTTGGGTGGTTTTAGAAATATACTTTCCACATAAGCTTTAAAATCATATTGTTCAATTTCATAAAAGAATATATTAGGTTTCTAACTGGAATTAATAAAATTCATATGTTAATTTAGAAAGGGTGATAATTTTTAAGATGTGGTTTTGACTTTCCTTAAATTCTAATTTAAAGATATAATCCTTTTCATTTTCTGGCTACAGAACCATTTTGTTAAAACTTATCTTTGAGCATTTTATTAGTCTTTAGTAGTCTTCTGGGTTTTCTAGTTATGGAAATTATACCATTTATAATTTAAAATATTTTATCCTCTCTTATCAGTTACTTCATTTTCTATTTTTATTGTATTTAGAGAAATGAAACCACCTCAAAAACTATTCTGAAATAAGTGTAAGAACAACCAACCAAGTCTTGTTTGTTTTTCAAACTGCTTTGCCATTAGATGGAATATTTGTCAATTATTTTTTGCAAATCAACTTTATCACATTTAAATAAAAATAAATAAATAAATAAAAGAGCTAACATTGAATAGTTTTTATGTGCTGATCACCACTCCTAAGTGTTTTTACACGTGTTAAGTCATTAAATCCTCTGGCAACATGGATGGACCTAGAGACCATCTTATTAAGCAAAATAAGTCAGACTGAAAGAATCGGGAAACACATGACCTCACTTATAGGTGGAATATAAAAGTGAAAGTAACAAAGACACAGAGACCTATGGACACACTCAATAACATGGTGATTGCCGGAGGGAGGGGGAGGAGGGGGGAGGGAGAGAGGGAGGGAAGGTGGGAGAGGGCACCAGCAGA
>PVKE010036146.1:0-16537 GCA_004027555.1 Craseonycteris thonglongyai | reverse complement strand
GGAAGCTGGGATGGCTCGGCATGTTAAGCATTCGCTTTGCAGCCCTGGAGCCTGAGGATCGAATCCTGGCCCCGGCCCATATGGACCCATATGCTGAACTGGGGTGTGTCCCCAGTTCATTTCTTGCCGGGGCCTATTCAGGAGGCTCCCAGCCCAGTTCCTGCCCTGTGTAGCCCTGTGCCCACCTGTGGAGTGAAACCATATGGAAAACTAATGCTGTCAACTATGGAGACTGCTCTGGGCCCTCTACCTTCTCTCTCTGTCTCTTTCTGTCAAAAAAAAAAAAAAAGAAAAGAAGAAGCAGCCCTTATTTTTAATTCCTACAGCAAGTACCAGTTTCCACTGATACAGCCAGGAAATTATACTGAATAAAATACACAGGTGTATAAAGAACAATGAAATCAGAATAAGAAAAAAATATTCCCTAGGTGACACAACTATGTGTGTGTGTCAAAATTTGTAGAACTGTGCGCTAAAAGGGTGGATTTTTAAAAAAGATTTATTTTTATTGTTTTTGACAGAGAGAGAGAGAGAGATACAGAGACAGAGAGAACAGGGAGGGCCCAGAACAGTCTCCATAGTTGCACATCATTGGTTTTTCCACATAGTTTCATTCCACAGGTGGGCGCAGGGCTGTACAGGGCAGGAGCTGGGCCGGGGTCTCACCCCGGTGAGAACTGAATTGGGGGCACTCCCCAATTCAGCATATGGGTCTGCACGAGGCGGGGGCCGGGATTCGATTCTTGGTCCCCGGGGCTGCAAAGTGAGCACTTAACCCACTGAACCATCCCAGCTGCCCTGGTTTTTTTAATTATTATTATTATTATTTTTTTTTAAATATATTTTTATTTATTTATTTATTTTTGACAGGGAGAGAGAGAGATACAGAGACAGAGACAGAGAGAGAACTAAACTGGGGGAGCTCCCAGTTCAGCATATGGTTCCGCACGGGCCGGGGCCGGGATTCGATCCCTTGTCCCCAGCGCTGCAAAGTGAGTGCTTAACCCACTGAGCTATCCCGGCTTCCCCTTAATTATTTTTGACAGAGACAGAGAGAAGGAGGAGCCCAAAGCAGTCTCCATAGTTGTACATCATCAGTTTTTGACAGTTCTATGCCACACAGGTGGGCAAGGGCCCTGCAGGGCAGGAACCAGGCAGGGCCTCCTCGTGGGAGGTACGCCCCCACAAGCTGGGGGCGGAACCGGGGGGTCTCCCACATGGGAAGCTCACCCTGGCAAGAACTGAACTGGGAGCCACACTCAGCATGGGCTGGGGACGGGATTCGATCCTTGGACCCCAGGGCTGCAACTTGCTGAGCCATCCCGCCATCAGAGGTTGTTTTTTTTTTTTTATTATTGTTAAATTTATTGGGATGACATTTATTGATATCAATTACATTGTTTCCAGGTGTACAATTCTACATTACATTGTCTATATATCGCATTATGTGCTCACCACCCAGAATCAACTCACTTTCCATCACCGTATGTTTGATTCCCCCTCCCTACTCCCCCCCCAACCTATCTCTCTGTCCCCCCTCCCCCCTTACCCTCAGGTAACCACTAAACTATTGACTGTGTGGGTTTTTTAAGTGTGTATAAATCATGTCTTAAGAAAAGAGCCTGGGAAAGCGGGGATGGCTCAGCAGGTTAAGCGCTCGCTTTGAAGCCCTGAGGACCAAGGATCGAATCCTGGTTCCGGCCCAGGCAGACCCACATGCTGAACTGGGATGTGCTTCCCGAATGAGGTGAGGCCCCCATTTCAGTTAAAACAAAAAAAAAAGAGCCTACCCAGGTAAATATGAAAAAAGATAGAGCTTAATAAACCATAATGGTTATTATTCACTATTCAACCCTCCACAGGTCAGGAAAAAACACAGGAGCCAGATATAAGCAATAGAGGAAATCCAGAAAACTAAAAAAAAGATTATTCTAAACAAATTCACTCTGAAATCAGCAAAATTAATGAAGCAGCTGTTTGTGGTACATCTCCATAAAAGAGCAGAAAGTCAGGTTGACCTTTTCACCTGAATTGAACAGTGACCAATATTCTGTATGCCAGATCACAGCCTTACCCAAAGTACAAGGCAGGTCTAACCATCAGGATGGAATTGCTCTGGTTTTGGATGACTTGTCTAAAGAAGTGATATTCTAAGTTTTTATGCTGCAAATGGCTATCCCCCATGAAACATCTGCATTGTACTTTACATATGTGGGTATTGATTAGAGCATGCATGTCTGTAGCAGCATTCGTTGTGAATAATCACAAATGTAGTCTGGAAACCCAAGTGTAGCCACACTGATCAGACCTTCCTGTGACTGAAAGATACAGATGCCAGAGTAGGGATTTGGGGATAAAGGGTTCAAGTACAAATGTACAAGTGACTGCATCTGCTGTGTGTCACCAGTGTTCCCCGTCTCCCAAGAGTGCAGAAGGGAAGCCCTGGGTTTCTGGCCACAAGTATAGCAGTGAAAAGGTGTATGACAGGCTTAATCCCTGCCCCCATAGTTGTACTATCATAAAGATCAAGACCAAAAGTCTTATGTGAGTTTAGCCACAGAGTGAGTTGTGGGGAGGTGTGTCTTGTCATGCATAGGTTCAGCAACTGCTGGGCATCCATACCATTACAGTTATAGGCTGGAATTTACAGAGAATTTTCAGTTTGGGAGTTTTCCACGCTGGGTGGGGGCCACTGTATTGTCCTCCCCATACCTATGTTTTTCTTAGTTGTTCATGGTGCCTGCACCCAGCTTTGTTCAGGATCTTCTGTGGATGTGTAGTGTACACATGTACAAACATACATACACTCACTCTCTTTCCTAAGCTCAAGAACAACCCCTGGTGATGTCAAGCTTTCAGGGGAAAAGCAACGCAAAGCAAGTACTGACAAAGGGGCTGGGGACTCCTGCCTTCAGCATTAAAGGTAGATCTAAAAAAGAAATTAGGGGAAGCCAGGATGGCTCAGTGGGTTATGCGCTCACTTTGCAGTGCTGGGGACCCACATCCCGGCTGAATCCCACCTGAATCCCGGCCCGGGCCCTTGTGGACCCATGTGCTGAACTGGGGAGTTCCCCTAGTTCAGTTCTCTCTCTGTCTCTGTATCTCTCTCCCTGTCAAAAACAATAAAAAATAAAAAAGAAATTAGCAGAGGGGTTGCCTGTGAGGACAAGTTTTATAAAAGGTACTGTATCTTTTATATTAGAAAGATGTGACAATAAAAAATGTTTAATTCTGAAAATTGTGAAATATATACCCTATGTACAGAGTTTATACATTAATAAGACATTTTGCTTTGGAACAGAGTTTAGTGTTATAACTTAAGGCACTATCAACCTTAAATTGGTCCTGAGATTGGAAAGTACATACACTCTTTCATAGAGCTCAATTATTATTATTGGGTGTGCTTAAGAAAAAGCAGGGCTGTCAACATGAGAATGAAATCAGTGCCTCAGTAAAAAGAACTTTTGAAACACCTGCTTTAGCAGGCACCATCTGAATAATTTATAATTCGCATCAAGATTATTTAGTTATTTGGAAAACCATAAAGATTATTAACCATTCAGTTTAATATAATGTAGAAAAGACAGCTAATGAGTATAGCAAGAGATGATGAAAACAAGCACAGTTTTGTCAAATTTATGGAAGGCATCAAAGTCAGAATTGCCCTTTATATGGAATTAGTTCAGTAAAACTGAGTTCAAGGTCTAAGTGTTTGCGTTTCTCTTTGCTGGAGGTGGGCTCTTTCAGGCATGTCATTATAAGTCTGTCTCACACCCAGTCAGCAAAGTAGAACTTTCAGTAGTGCTAACTCAGTCGTTTCATCAGTGTGATTCTTACAGTTTTAAGAAATAAAAGTAGGGAAAGCTGGGATGGCTCAGCGGGTAAAGCGCTCGCTTTGAAGCCGTGGGGACCGAGGATCGAATCCCGGCCCCGGCCCATGTGGACCCACATGCTGAACTGGGGTATGCCCCCAGTTCAGTTCTTGCCGGGACCTATGTGGGAGGCTCCCGGCCCAGTTCCTGCCCTGCGCAGCCCTGTGCCCGCCTGTGGAGTGAAACTATATGGAAAACTAATGTCAACTGTGGAGACTGCTCTGGGCCCTCCCCCTTCTCTCTGTCTCGCTCTGTCTCTGTTTCTGTCAAAAATCAATAAAATAAAACTTTAAAAAAAATAAAAAATAAAAAATAAAAGTAATATATCACGTTTCTCTTAAAAGATTTTGGTAAATAAAATATGCATGAGCCAAGATAACATTTATTCTGTATTAATAGTCAGTACATGTATTCATTCAGGTTGAAAACTTTCTACAGAGTATTATTTTTTTAATATTAGCATCTGATCCACAGTAATACAGTACTAATTTTAATGAGAAATATGAAATGGAACTTTTACTTTTATAATAGCTCATCCATTTAACATTTTACAGACAAAGAACTACTATAAATATATAACATTATACAGGCTTTTTTCTGCACCTGTTCACTAACCAGAATGAAATTACTGTTTAACTATTTAGAAGCTGAATGCTTTCAAGCTGCCCCTGTATTTATATGACTACCTCCCCATACCAGATGAGATCGACCGTGTTCTCTTACTCCCCCCTCCATGGCGCTCATGCTGCTGCATTTCTGTGGCTCTTAGCCTCAACCTCTGCCCCAGTGCCTGCTGCCGCTTCTCCCCAGGCTGAGTTCTTGGGCAGCAGGGAGCTTGTGCCCTTTATCAGTGTTTGGCATGTGTTATGTACCCAGCACACGTTAAATCAAACTGAATTTCATCGGGACATCTAAATTTTATGTAGCTTCTGTTAAATTTTTTTAATTACATAAGAATCATTACAAAAATTCTCTTCAAAAATGTATCATAAAATGTACTACATATTGAAATTTTGAATTTTGTAAAAGAAGAAACTTCACGTTACACAATAAAACATTTTAGGAATTTGAATCCAAAGAACTCTAAATCTTATATGAGGATTTTTTGTTGTTGTTGTTAATGCAGAAATAACCCCTAATGTAATGAGTATCAGATGAAATTAGAAAGTAGACTTAACATAGTTGAATAAAGCTTACATTAAAAGGGTCTTTTCAAACAATGGGATTCTGAAGCTTAACAATTACTTTTAAAAATTCTGCTGTAAATTACCCCCAAAATAACCTTAACTATAAAAAAAGGCAACTTGAAGTTAGAAATTGATGGCGTTAACCAGCAGAAGCCAGGTGTGGCAGTGCCCTCCACGATCCATATTTGAAAAACCTTCAGCAGGAAGGCTTTCACACATATGGGTGGAAAAACAATCTGAGAAATAAATCAGATTTTCTAAGACTCCATTAAATAGACCAGTTAAGACTGTCATAAACTCAGTGCTGTCAAATGGATTACCTTGAAAGAAAATTATGCAGACAGCTTTTCAGAAGAATTCTATTTGTGCCACATGCTCATTAGTCTTTGCACTGGAGGAGGTGGAAGTGAACATGATTTCTGTTTGAAAGGTCTTTTGTTTTCTGCTACCTTTATCTAATGTTACTGGGAACTATTTTTATATCCTAGAAAATGTTAAGTGAATAATGCTACATAAAGTAAAGGGGGATTTTCATATAGTCTCTGGGTTGTAAAGCAAAGTTAATAAGATTTGACTCTTAAAAATGGGGCAATATGCTAATAAATTAACAAGTATCTGATAAACCAACCAGCTTTGTAAAATTCTGAGTTCAAAGAGAAACTAAGTCTCCTCTAATTAATAAATGTTCATTAAAAGCTGTATTTATACCACAGCAAATTTAAATGAAAATTAATGTGGTGTTAGAAATTGCCTCTTAAATGATCATTTTAATATTAAATTGATGTGAATTGAATAAGAACCTATTTAATTTAATGTATTGCACATAAAATCAAATTGCTTAAAATAAATACCATTATAATAAAAAATTTGGGGAAAGCTGGGATGGCTCAGCGGGTAAAGCGCTCGCTTTGAAGCCCCGAGGACCGAGGATCGAATTCCGGCCCTGGCCCATGTGGACCCACATGCTGAACTGGGAGGTGCCCCAGTTCAGTTCTTGCCGGGGCGTATGTGGGAGGCTCCCGGCCCAGTTCCTGCCCTGCGCAGCCCTGTGCCCGCCTGTGGAGTGAAACTATATGGAAAACAAATGCTGTCAACGATGGAGACTGCTCTGGGCCCTCCCCCTTCTCTCTGTCTCTCTCTGTCTCTGTTTCTCTCTGTCAAAAATCAGTAAAATAAATCTTTAAAAAATAAAATAAAAAATTTGAGAGACTTCTAAGTCATCTGATTCCTAATTATTTCTATAACAATAATTTGGATCACCTTAGAATTCACTGTAGCAGGAATTAGACATGTGGAAGATATATAATCAAATTGAAACCAATTAATTTCTGGATTCCTTTTCAAACTGGAAGTTTACTTATTTGATTCACCAGATACTCTCAATAGAAAAGATTGAGAAGAAACCACTTAAGAATGAATGCAAGTAGAGTATACATCTCATCACAAAAACAATTATAATACATTCTAACCAAAAATCTATATTAAACTGTGGGGGAGGGGGGAGTAGAAACAGGACTATAAAATGTTACTTTCTTAACAAATATGTGTAATAAAGTAAATTCATTACTCCTATTTACCTAGTATCTGTTTTTAAAACTCCCAAGTATGCCTAAATCTTTCAAAATATTTTCAGTAACTATTAATAGTAAGTGCTGTATTTCTTGCTCAAATGAGAGGTTACTAAAGCTCACAAAACAAGTATATTGGCTTGAGCCATTTTGCAGTAAATGACGGCAGGATTTTTCAGAACACTGTAAAATGCACCAACTTTAATCAGGTTTTTAAAATTGTTCACCTTTAAAGTATTTGCTGGTAGCTGTACAAGTTCTTTAGCACCACATACAGTGAATTAAAAAGTAGTTTTTAGGGAGGATGACTTAGTCTCTTTTTAAAAAAATGTTTAAAAATTATGCAATTAAAAGAAATTGATATTTTGGGTCATGTGTTTTGAAAGATCCACTTTTCATCTTGCCAAATTGAAGGGTCTTGGTGGGTTCCCTGCACCCCCCGAGGTTATAAGCATGGAGGTAGGAAAATCTGGGGAAATACTTTTGCACTTCATCAAAGAATCTTGCTAATAATAATGTCCATTATTTAGTTCCAAAGTCAGAATACCTTCTTCCAGAGGTTCCAACATATACTTACAGAAAGAAACAAAGAAGATTCTACAGGACAAATTTGCACATGCTTTCTATATGCAATCCATAAATAATTCAAGAAGTCACCATATCATTGAAAATCATCTAGTGTATACTTTTCTCCAAGAATGTACAAATACTCTTTTAACAAATACCATAAAACTTGAGTGAAAGCTTTTCATTATCTACCTTCCGAGTAACACTGTCACTCAGTTTAGACAGTGTGTGTGGGGGTGGGTGGGGAGGGGGGCGCTAAACAATATGAACCCTAACCTGTGAGGTAGGGAAGTTTATAGTATTATGGCTATAAAAAAAGATTGAAATAGAATCACTTTCTCAAAAAATAGGCAATCATTGATGAGATCAATGATTTCAATAACTGAGTAAAATGCAAATAAGCCCTTTTTATATTAAGTTCATAAAAGGGATATTAGCTGGATTAAAAAAAAACCTGATGAAAAAGTTAATTTTCAATGTCCATGTAAAATGCTTTTTCCTGGTATCGGGCACAATGAAACAATACTGACATTTAAAATATAACGTGCTTTAGCAATAACTTCATTTTCTATTCAACCTTGTACTTGGCTCATTCTTGGTCAAGAATGAATAATATTTTCACTAAATGATTATGATTTCCTAGGACTTTCACTGCCAGGCTGGCTTTGGATCCACTTTCCCCACTTTAAGGAGAGTTGATGAATGTGGTCGCTGTAGAAGTGATCCTGGAAGATGAATCCATGCTGTCTGGGATAATTTGTTACGTGGGAAGTTTGCCTTCTGGATGGAAAATATTCCACTCTTTTTTTGTTTGATTTTTGTTTTTAACTTTTTATCAGATAATCCCATGCAGAAATGGACTTATACAGGGTTTTTTGGGGCAGAAGAAAGCCAGAGAGGGAAAATGGAGTCTCAGCTTTGCGCTTGGTAATTACTTGCCTGTTTGAAGTAATTTGTGAATGGCTTTTTTAAGGAACTTGAGCAAGACTAGAAAACCACTCAAGTGTAATTCAAATATGCCATATTCTGCTGAAATTGGGAAAATGCAGTAATTTTTTTAGGTAAAACTACTGCCTAGGAGTGTAACAACTATAAATCACATTCAATGAAAAATGCTCACCTTACCATTTTAAACAACAAATGTGCACTGTAACAACAAAAAAAGGTTTGAAAACTGAATAGTGTTAGCCTATACACAGGGTTTATCAAAAGGAAACCAGGCTTTGTGACATCAGAGGATATTAAAGAGATTATGGCATACTGTAAGTGCTCAATAAATATATCTTCTGTCTCCCAGGCACCGCAGTCTCCATGTGCCATTTTAGCAACTCCCTGTATGTCACTTTGCACTGCAATCTGTACTTACTTCCTCCAATCCAGAAGTGACTGCATTTTATTAATAGTGGTAGGAAGGATTTTATAAACTTGATTAATTTGTTAGCACTTATGGGGTGGAACTGTACTTTTAAATTCCACAGATGAAAATCTCATTTGTTACCATATAAGAAATGCCACAGATACGTAAAATTTGTCATTAAACTTTTTTTCTCTCCTGTGATCTGGAAATGAAGTCACTGTAGAAGATTGTTTATTTTATTATCATCAGAGGCCATTTCATTAACCAGCTGTTCTATAGACAACTGGATAACATTCTTGACAAGAGAAGAAGCTGTTTCTATTAAGAGTGTTTCATATTGTTCTGAAGTTCTGCCTTCAAAACTGCTATCATTAGCAAAAACCCCTACTTGCTCATTTTCAATTGAAATTAAGAATTGCTTAGGGATATTTTTAGATTTCTCAACATCAAATTCACTGATTTCAGTGTCTGTAATAATAATAGCAATTGGCTCCATTCTTTTGCTTTCTTCTGGTTTGGGTTTCTCTGCACTGATCTCATTTTTTTTTAAATCTGATTCCTGGCTCAATTCAGTATCTTCTGGCTTACTCCCCTCAGCTATAGACCCTCTACTTTCATGGTCTTTCCAGTTTGGTTCACTTTCTAGGATACTGTTTCTGGTGGCTTCTTCCACAATTTGTTGATCTGGGATTGTAGCTGAGGGGGGAATATCAGAAGACACTGGTAGCTGATGTTCTGTTTCTGAGATATCAAGTGGGCTTGCTTGCTGGGGTTCGACACTTTGTTTTTCCTCAACATTTTCAATATCTTTTTCAAGGATTAGAGTTCCTGTTTGAATAGCAGAATGCCCCGGATCTAACCCAAGTTCTACTGAAATCACTTTCTCTGCAGAAGTTATGCTGTTGGTCACAGTTGATTTACAGACCTCATCACCACCTTTCTGTGAAACATCTCCACTCACATCGTGGGTTGACTGGGTCTTTGTTGCCTTATCATCAGATTGGGTCGGAGTTTTTGTATCCAATCTTTCAGCCTCTCCATGAACTCTGATGCTGCAGTCTGCATCTTCTATAATTTTGGAATGATTACTTCTCTTCTTCCTCTTTGAGAATATTATGCAGGGAATCTTAAGTCTGGATTTTGCCTTTTTCTGAGAAAGATCAACATCCTCAGCATTGATTTCAGGTTGCACTTTAGCGTCAAAGGGCTTTTGCTGCTTTGAAGAAGCTGACCTTTTCCTATGAGTTACAAGATGTTTGATTGAGACCCAGGCCCCCCCTGGGGGCTGTGGCTGATCAGAGGCTTCTGCCTCTGGGGAGCATTTCCTTGTCACATCAGCAGCTTCAGAGCCAGCTCTGGGCTTCGTTGCTTTGGCTGATTTCTTTCTTCTCTTGAAGCAAAGCATCGGTGCTTTTTTCTCCTGTCTCTCACACTGAGGACTGACTTCTGCTAATCTCTTCTCACTTTTGCTTTCTACTTGAATTTCAGAAACTGTGGTCTCCATTTTTATATCATACTCTTTTTCTAGAAAATGATATTCTCCCTTTCTTATGACAAAAAGGGCAAAAATATTATACTAAGCAAAATTTCTTCCAGATGTATTCATTCCTTTCGTCTTAACTCCATACAGTTGTTTGAGGTGGTTTCTCCAAGTATACAAATGTCTGGTTTCTTTATTACTTGTAATTTCTCTAATTTCTTGATGAAAGCCCTTGATAGGTTTTTGTTTTATTTAAAAATCAACCTGATGAGAGAAAAGAAAGTGGTATTTTATTTCACCATCATCAGCCTATTGTTTTCTATAGAGACTATGTCAGTTGAATTATATAATTATATGAGGCATATTTCCCATATAATAACTTACTGAAAATGACTGGAGAATAAAAATTGGGGTTAACTTTTGCCCTCTCAAAAAGATTTCAAAACGAATATATTTTGCTCTATTCTCTTAGTTAAAATTTCATTTGGAATTACTGTGTAAAATTTGATGTTATCTTACCAGTTCTTTAGTTATAGTGTCTTTATGAATTGTTTATGACTCTGAATTGCAAGTTAACAAACAAAACCAATGAAGCGTAGGTTTAAGCAAGCTAGTGTAATTTTTATTACATGTAATAAAAATTCTGAAGCTGCAAAGGATCTTAGAGGTTATTTGACATTAATCAAGTCCATTCAGATGAAGAAACCGGAGTACAAGGATGGGCAGGTTGGCCTGCCAAAAGCCATACAATTAGATAAATTCATAGCCACAGTTAGAACTGAAGACTGACTCTCCAGTGTTCTTTCCATTTTACCACAAGGTTTCTATTCTAAAAATGTATGTTCCATCAAGGAGGTGGAGTGCTACTTTCCATACATACTCTGGGGAAATTTAACATTACTGTCATTCTCCACTCTTTAATTGTATAATATTGACATTTTTTTCTAAGTATTTGCTGTTCAAACATTTTCCATTACAAGCACATAGTTCAAGGTCAGTAAGAGTGAATGATAGTAATAGCTGACATTTTTTGGAACAACTTCTGTATATTAGAAAGTGCTAAGCACTTTTACGTACATCTCCAATCCTCCCCACATTATAAAATGAGAAGGTGGTGGTATCACCATCTACAAATGAAGAAACAGGCATAGAGGTTAAGCAACTTACCCAAGATTACACAACTAATAGGTAACAGCACCCAGATTCAACCCAAGATTATGTTCTGTGTCTGAAACCCAGAAACTGCTTTAAGAGTTTCATCAGAAAAATAGGGAGCTCAGCAGGTTAAGGGCTCTCTTTGTAGCCCTGGGGACTGAGGATCAAATCCTGGCCCTGGCCTGTGTGGACCCATATGCTGAACTGGAGTGTGCTTCCCATGTAGGAGTCCCCCAGGTGGTTCTTGCCCCTGGTTTGGCCCCTGGCTTGAGGGAGCGTGCTTCCCATGGGGGAGGCTCCCAGCCCAGTTCCTGCCCTGCACAACCCCTATCCACCTGTGTGGAACAAAAACCATGTCAAAAACTGAACTATGGAGACTACTCTGGGCCCTCCCCCTTCTCTTTGTTTCTCTGTCAGAAATGATAAATCTTAAAAAAGGGATGCCAGGATAATCGCTCAGCAGTTGAGTGCTTGTCCTGCAGTTCTGAGGTCTGGGGTTCAGTTCCCAGCCCAGCTGTGTAAACCCACATGCTGAACTGCAGCTCGGTTGGTAGGCACCTGGCATGGCGGCCAAGGATCTCGCCTTTCATGCGAGGCTCCATTTTAGTTCCTGCCCTGCACAGCCCCACCTCCAACTGTGTGGAATGAAACTATGTCACTATGTCATAACTAATAATGTACAACTATGGAGACTGCTCTGGGCCCTCCCCTCTTCTCTCTTTAAAAAACAATAAATCATTTTTTTGTGAAAAGAATTTCGTCAGAAAGATGAATTGTTTGGAGATAATCTGTACTAGATTCACTAGTCAAAGATTTTTAAAATGGTTAATTGTTATTTAACCATAATGTAGCCCATCAACTTGTAATTGAATCAAACAAAATTAGGCTGAATTTTTGCTATTTAGAAATCAAACTTTTGAAATTCTTTTTTATTTTCTTGGTTTTGGAACTAAATTTGAAAGTCAAATATAAATGGTAAGCTGTACAATTGGCAGATTGATTAATTATATGTAAATATAAAGGTATATTAAAAAATTAATCCATTGGTATGACGATACCAATAAACAGATGAGGTGATCACCTAGCAAAAATTCTATGAATTTCAGTTGAAGGATGTCCTAACATAAGCAAAGGGATTCACTTCTTGTACTTTTTTTGGTAAATCCTTCACTGTTGAAGGTTTGTTTGGGTAGCTCTTGATTCTATAAACCATAGAAGGAACTGAAACTCAAAGTCAGTTTATGATCTATATTCTCTTAGGGTGGGTATTACATACTCCATGCCTCTGACAGACAAAGTCATCCAAAACCATGATGGAACTTAAAATACGAACACTTTTATACTGTCCTTTATATAATGCTTCAATAAGAACTACATCTGATTATAGCTCTCTTTAAGTTTTCTCATCTCTTAAGTTCTCAGCACCTGAGAACATTTATTAACCAGAGGATGTATAACTAACAGAAATACTGAAATTAGATCATGTTTACAGGGGATGTGTCACTTGAAACTAACAAACTGCTCAAAGACAACTGCTTGAGAAACTCACTTGAACAGTTATCACACTGTAGATATAAAACAAATACCCAAACAAAAAACTAACTGACATGGGGAAAATGCAGTCTGTAGACATTAAAACTTCGCAAAATGTTAAACTGCAAATAATAATTCTTTAATCTTCCAGGGTAATTTTATTGCCTCAGGAATCTTAAAAGTCCCTGTTATCATCTCCTGATAGAATCGCAAGTCTAATGCCATAGGAAACACCCCTTCCCCCTTTGCCCTTGAGCAGGGAAGCAGGAGTCAGAGAGCAACCACTCCCTGAGGAAAGCAGTGACGGGGAGCACAGATGTGGACCACCTAGCTTCCTCCTGGAGGACGGCGTCTCTCATTCTGGCTTGACGCGCCTTATGGCAGGAGCTAGAGCGCAGGATAAAACTACTCAAAAAAGGAAAGTGCCGGGGGCGTGCAACTGATAACCCAGCTTCAAGCTATCCGCACAATTATAATGCCAGGAACCCCAAATCACATTTCCTCAAATAAAGAACAAAGAAGAAAAGCTACCTGCGACCCGTGCTCCCAGAGCCAGCTGTAAGGCTAAGAGGCTAGCTGAGCAGAGCTAATGAGGGTCGCGCAGGCTGGAGACCCCTGCGGACAAATGACCTTCCCGGTTCTTACCCCGGCCATCTCCTGGGCATGCAGATTTCGGGGGTCCAGTGGGCACCTTCCGCCCATTCCGCTGCGCAGGCGGTCAGCGGACCAGACGCTGGACTGCACCCTCTTCTCCCGCAACCCCCTCTCCCTCCTTCACTTACCGAGGGTGCCGAAGTCCCTGGCGGGGATCCATGCTGCCCATATTGGGGGGCGATCGAGGGGCCGGGCACTCAAGCAGCTGGGAAGCTACGGTCGCATCCGGAGCGAGCAGCCCTCTGCAGAGGGACCGCAGCCTGGCGGCGCCCCCTCCCCAGAACGCGGGGACTGACAGCCGGCGGCACCAATGCACGCAGAGTAGGTAGGCGGGGGGCGGAGCCGGAGGCGGGGGTGGGGTGGGGTGGGTGGGGGTGGGGGGGTAGCGATCAGCAGGTCCACCTGCGAGCGTCCCGCACAGCCAAGTGGGAGCAGATAGACCTTGGCGCTCCCAGCCTGGGCACGAATTCACGCAGCGTGACCGCATCTGGGGGAGAGCAGGGGGACCACCGTGAGACCCATGCAGATGAGGAGACTCGGGTAGCGATCCCCGCATTTTCTGAGACGCATTGAGGCACTCCCATTATAAATCCCACTCCCCGACACCAAATATTTAAAGACACAGCAGATACCACATTTTAAAGGTGGGACTCAAAACTGCAGCGTTAGAACTCGTTTTTTTTTGTGGTTTTCTTTTCTTCATTTTTTTGGAAATAAAATTACATACCGGTACGTGAATTGAAACAAAGCAACACAAACAAAACACTTTCCCAGGAGTAGGAGTGAATGGTAATGAGGTTATCGTGGTTCATTGCCAAAAAGGCTTTCAGAGACCCAAGTAGAGATGATGCAACCTGTGTGTGGACAAGGTCAGAAGGACACAGAAACCTAGTCTCATCCATATTTTATTCCTTATGTATTGCCAAGAATAAGTTGAGGTACTTTACAAGTTATCTATGTCTCCCTTCAGAATATTCCTAGATGCCCACTTAACCTTGTCCCTTTGAGTTAAGGGGGTGGGATGGGGCGAGTGCGAACAGGAGATGGCTTTCTTTACAATTCCAGTTCCAATCAGAGCAAAGGGCACAGGCAGTATCTCCCTCTCGCCTGACTGGCTAGGTTGCGTATTTTCACACATTTTTCTGAGTCTTTAAACAAGTTGCTAGCCGTAGTGAAAAGCACAAGCATTTATTTGTACACACAATACAGTGGTTTTCATTAACACCAGTGGAAGTTGTTGCTATGAGAGCTTAGGGAGACTTGCTTTGCACTTAATATGACCTACAAGGGCAATCCTGCAAGCTCCAGATGTGAGGTCCTGAAGGATGGACAATTCCTGCCTCCTCCACTGTCCCCCTCCCCGGCACACCACCCAGATGACGAACCTTTTATGGTGGAGGGAAGAATACTGAGCAGCAGTTTCCCTACCTCCTTTCTTCAAAGGGATCATGATCTTTGGGAGAGTAAATCTCAGTTGTCCATTTTTGGATGTTTTCCTAGGAATATATTTTACCTTTGTAAGATTTCTATAGTTGTCACTGAGGCTTAAGGAAAGATTAGGACACAACAGCAAGCTGAATCTAAGTTGTCACTATCTTAAATTTACGGCTAAAAGAGACAAGAGCTATAGAACAGGAAAATCCATAAACATCTAGTTTAGTTGTAATTAATGATTCAATTTAAAAAATAATTCAATTTACCTTTGTTCATTCAGCAAACACCAGCCTGAAAATGTCCTTTATATCCCCAGATGGGCTGTTTACCTTGCCCCTTGCTTACTGCCAGTTTTGAACTTTAAACAAACCCAGAATATTCCATACCATTACCAACCAACTGAGATGTGATTACTCATTGAGATACAACTTTTCTCAAATCTAGCAGCTCTGGGAGTTTGCAACTATTTCAGGCAAAAATGAGGTGAGCTTATTAGATGAAGACAGGATAGCATAGCTGTCTTGTTAGGCAGTAGTTGGCAATGAAACAAGAGACAAGGTAAAACAATAACGGTCCCCTTAATGACTTGTGCATCTTGTTCCACCTACTTGTCTTAAAAAAAAAAAAAAAAAAACTAATGAAAGGGAACTGAAGGGTGGTTTGAGGTATGAGGTGAATTGATTTTGTATTTGAAGAGCAAATTTATTTTATATTACAAATAATTCAACCTTGACCACCACCACCACCACATACACACACTGATTATGGTACTATTAATAAAATATTACGCTGTAGGTTTTATTTTTACTTATTTTTATTGTTTTTGCTGAGAGAGAGAGAGAAGGGGGAGAGCTCAGAGCAGTCTCCATAGTTTTACATCATTGGTTTTCTAGTTTCATTCCACAGGTGGGTGTGGGGCTGGACAGGGCAGAAACCGGGCCAGGGGCCTCCCACATGGAACTTGCCCCCGTGAGAACTAAACTGGGGGCCTCCTGCATGGGAAGCACACCCCAGTTCAGCATATGGGTCCGCATGGGCCGGGGCCGGGATTCGATCCTTAGTCCCCAGTGCTGCAAGCAGAGCACTCAACCCGCTGAGCCATTCTAGCTTCCCTTGTAGTTTTTCTTTAGTATATGACTAAAGTCTGATCTCATCTCTGAGTTCTAAAAACTATCCTATATCTCTTGCATGAAACAAAGCTGTCATCCCTTAACTCATTTGAGTTAGTAAGCTATTACTCTTAACATTGTCTGCTCTTTCATTAGTAGCTTTTCATTGTATGAGAAACAGGCTATAAATATTTCTCTGCACTTCGATGAGAAATTATCCTACCTACAGCTTGTCTTGTTAATACCATCAGATACAATGTGCCAGTAAAATAGCCAACACATTTATCTGATCATACCATTTCTCCCATCCTGGTCCCTATCCACCCACAGCCTGCAGCTACCAAAAATGGCTCTCTGGTAATCCTTCTTACATTTTAGAGTCCGTGAGGGAATAAGCAAGCATGCCACCCCTTCTTCCGTGATACACCATTAAATGCACTGGTGGCCCGTTCTCTGGTGGTTGGTTCTGCTCCTAGGCACTATCAGGGCTGCAGCAGCCAACACAAACTCAGCAGCCATCCTGTTGTTTCACTTGACAGCACATAAATGCTCTTTTGAATTGAGTGTATACAAGGGCTGCCCAGGAAGTATCCAGCCATGTAATATGAAAAATAAAGGCAC